>CM035156.1:150452745-150528385 GCA_020205615.1 Panax quinquefolius | reverse complement strand
AAGAAAGATCAAAGTGAGGTATAAAACCCTAAACCAAATCGATCTTTAAAGTCATGTTAGATGTTAAGTTTTTGTGTTTAAATATGTTGTTTATAGTGTAACTAAGTGATCTGGAGTTGCTAGATAGTAGATCCATAACATTTAAATGCACGAATTTGATGTTTTTAAAAATCTGGAAAAACTAGAAAACATGGTCTGACAACCGAATGTCAGACCACATAGATCTTTGTCCGTGTATAGTTTTGCTTGTTTAAAGGATTGTATGTGAAGTATGTCATGTAGGCTTTGATCTGGAACTTGAATCAAGTCCAGATCATGTACAAATTTCATGTTATTGATGGTCAAAGTCGGTTGACCTCCCATGACCAAGTGAATCTGGAAAACCCAGATCGTGCCCAAAAACGTCTGACAAGATGTTCTTGGGCTCGGAGCTTTCAGTTTTTTGTTACTTTGTTATAGATTTTGCATCTAAGTTGTAATATGTTGTTTAGACTACATGCTAATGCTTTTAGAACCTCTAAACATCAAATAGACTGGATTTAGTGGCTGGTCAAAGAAGGCCAGACGATCATGAAATCAGTTTTCTGGGTAACCCAGAAAACTGATGAACATGATCTCGGACATACTTTGACCAGCATAAATTTCTTGCTATGTTGTTATATGTATTTTATATAATAGATCTCTTCATTTACATGTTGGCTACAACCTGGAATCATTAGATCAACAAAATATTACACATATTTCAAGTTGTGGAAGCCCAAAGTAGGCGGTCGAATCGTTTCTTCATTTACGGGTAACCCAGAAATGAAAAGCAACCGCAGATGACTTGTTCAAGGCCTAAGATCTTGCTCATGTGTTATGTTTTAGTCCAGAAATTGTTAGATACTTGTAGTATTACACTAGTGCTACAAGATCTGAGTCTAAGTTTGTCCAGAAACATCATAGATTAAGAAATATTCATGGTCAAACATGGCCACTCGACCACTGTCTATGAATGTTCTTGATGATCAAGAACACCTAAAGCGACACTTATTGTTGCTAAAGGCTTTAGCGACAGACTTAATAATTTTATTTATTTTAATTTCTAAAAATCATTTAAAAATAGAAAATAATTTTTGAAAATTATAAAATTAGTTTTAAAAATTATTTTAAGTTATAAAAATTAACTTTTAATAATTTGGCATATTTTTCATAAATATTAGTATTTATTTGAATATTATTGATATTTAATTTATTTAATAAATGCATTAAATAAATTAATTAAAAATAATTTTATTATATTAAAAATCATTTTAAATGATAATAAGGTATTTAAAAATAATTTAAGTTATAAAACATAACTTTTAATATTTTAAGGCAAATTTCATTAATTATTTAATAGTAATGATATTAGATTTCTTTAATAATTATATTAAATAAATTAGTTAAAATGATTTTAATAATATAAAAATTATTTTAAATGAAAATAAATAGTTTAAAAATATTTTAAGTTATAAAATATAACTTTTAATATTTTAAGGTAAATTTCATTAATAATTTAATATTGTTGATATTAATTAGATTTATTTAATAATTATATTAAATAAATAGTTTAAAATGGTTTTATTGATTTAAAAATTATTTAAAAGGATATAAATGGTTTAAAATTATTCTAAGTTATTATAAATGACTTTTAATATTTTAGTGAATAATACCTTAATATTTAAATATTAATGGTAATTATTTAAAAATAATTTTAAATGTTTTAAAAATCATTTAAGGGTAATATTAAGACTTTAAATAATTTTGAGTTATTATAAAAAATTTAATATTTTGGCAATGGTTTCATTAATATTTTAATATTATTTAAATAATAATAATAATATATTTAATATTTAAATCATTTAATAATGATTCTAGTGTTTGAAAAATCATGATAAATTATAATTATTATTTAAAAATTATTATAAGTCATTTGACTGATATTTAAATTATCCAGAAAAATATTTAAGATATAGAATTGAGTTTTATTAACAATAAACTCGATAATTACCCGATAAAGTCGTCGGTACACCAAAATGTTACCAAAATTGATCTGAACCTATATAGTTTGGCTGTATAAGTGTTTGTTTGTGTCGTAATGACTGATAAACGTATGTGATAATATGATTAGGTTATCTGTTGACTGTAAATAATAGTACTATCTGTTATAATATGTTATTCTAATCGATAGAACAATCTTATGAATGATAGGTCGTTGAATTAAAGATAGAACTAAGTTGTGTAAGCAGTATATTAGGCAAATATCATAAACCCTTGCATTACTTTATTCAACGAATATCGTAAACAAGTATCTAACCCTTTGCATTTCCTTTATGCAATGGACATGTGTAAGAAAGTATCAGAACTACTCTTTTTATTGTTTCAGTATCCTAATCTTTACATTTACTTATGCAATGATCTTGTATAAGTACGTTATTGAATTATAATTTGTTGTGCAATTTCTTTAACTCTATTATAATAGATCAAGATATATATTATGTTCGTGAATTTCTAAAATTGGTTATACAAGTTTCCTCACTTGGATAATTATTGTATTCACATTTTGATATATACTTATTGGTTTCCAGTATGTATACGTTAATTAAAAAGCCGTCTAAGCTATTTGACTCGGCTAGACACAGATTTAAAAATATCTTTGAACATGATAGAACATTATTGATATCCAATCGAATTATTTTGGTTCGGATTCCCGACTAAGTATGAACATCCCAAACATGGGAAAACTTCTATGCGCCTAAGGCGGATATGATGAACGAGAATATCGTTCTGGCATGTAGTATTGATCAATACAGGGTACATTGGGATGATCACCCTCGTGCCTGTAAGTTATGACGGTTTGCGGATGAAGTTCTATTAAACCTTATCAAAAATTAAAAACAAAGTACATAGTCTGTCGACTGCTCACCAATTATAGTCAGTATGTAGCTTCAAAATTTGAGATAGAATTGTTACGTGGTTTAGTGTTGCTTCAGTTTACTTCACAACTGTGATTCGTTGTAGAAGTGTCATTCAAAGAAAATATTTACTCCTTTCAGTTGACGTTTATTGTCTGCTTTTACTTGTTGAGCACCCAAATGCTCATTCTTGCTTTAAATATAAATGTTTTCAGCTAAGCGCAGTCAACCTGAAGGTTAGGGCAAAAACCAAGGAAAGGGAAAGCTAGCAGAATAAACTTTATGGTATCATATGTAATAGTTAGACTTAATTAAGATGATAATATTTATTATCTATCATGTAAGGTAATGTACTAAAGGTTATGAACCTAGGATTAGACAACTCTGATATATGTAAATTAAGTTCGATATTTATATTATTATTATTATTCCGCTCAAAGAAATGATATCGTGAAGCACTGATTTCGGGTTTCAAGTACCTGAATTTGGGGGCATCAAAGAAACATTGGCAACTTACAGATGGTCACCGCTAAGCAATTCAAGGAGCTGGGATCACCAGAGTTTTTGGGAAAGCCAGAACCACTTAAGATAGAGATGTGGATTAAGCAGATCACCAAGATATTTGATGTCTTGGGATGCTCCGAGGAGCAATAGGTTCCCTTTGCCACCTTCATGTTGCGAGGAGAGGCAGATCATTTGTGGAAATCTGTAAAACGTACTCAGCTTGCCGCACTGAAGATGTCTTAGGATAAGTTCTAAGAACTGTTCAACAACAAGTACTTTCCTGAAAGTATTCGTCACATGAAGGAGGTGGAATTTATCAAGCTGGAACAAAACAATATGACCGTGTCGCGGTACGAGGCTAAGTTTACCGTGTTATCCCGATTTGTATCCCATTTGGTAGATAATGAGGAGAGAATGACGTGAATATTTCTGCGAGGTTTGAAACCCGAAATACATCAATATTTCATTTCTCATAAACTTTGATTGTATTCAGATGTTGTGAATAGGGCTCAGTTATTGGAGAGCGATAATGAGTCAACCCAACCAAGAGAGAGCAGCCGGCAAAGCGATACTACCAGTGGTTGCAGTCATCGAAGTGGGGACAACAAACGTGGAGGAAATCAACAATGATGGAAAGACAGTAGCACCAGCACCAATTTTCAAGGAAGGAGAATGACCACCGATCGTATGCTTCAAATGCGGAGGGGAGGGACACATCAGTCCAAACTGCATGATGCAGTCCAAAGCATGTTATAATTGCAGAACAGAAAATCACCTAGCCCGATTTTGTTGTACAATGAAGTCAAGTTCGGCTGGGATGGAGACACCAAAGGTCGTCCCAGATAAGTTAAAGTCAGTATTTCAAGGGAGAGCGTTTGTCGTGACCTCCCAAAAAGCGAGGAACCCGAACGAGGTTATCACGGGTAAGCTAATCATAAACTCTAGCGAAGTCTATACCTTATTTGATACCGGTTCTATCCATTCTTTTATTTCTCCTACTTGCGTTCAACGATTAAATTTAACTCAGGAGAAATTAGACTTTGACTTATCTGTTGAAACTTTGTTGGGAGAAAGCTTCATTACATCCTCTATTTATAAATCTTGTTTGATTCAAATCGGCAACCTCGATCTTATCTCTTTGAAAATAATTGTATTTGATGTGATTTTAGGGATTGATTGGTTAACTACTCTTCGTGTTAAAATTGATTGTTTTCGTAAGGTTGTTAGCTTTCATATTCCTAATCAACCTATTATGCGAATTCAAAAAACCAAACCAGTAAAGTCAATCACTGTCATATCAAGCCATAAAGCTATTCGTTTATTAAAAAACGAGTGTCAAGCTTTATTAGCCCATGTCACAGATTTAAACAAAAATTCTTCAAATTTGAATGATATTTCTATTGTTAATAAATTTCCTGACGTATTCCCCGAAGAACTTCTTGGCCTACCCCCAGAGCGTGAAATCGAGTTTTGTATTGACCTTGAACCCTGTACAAAACCCATTTCCAATGCCCCATATCGAATGGCTCCTATTGAACTTCAGGAGTTAAAAACCCAACTGCAGGAGTTGTTAGACATCGGTTTCATTCATCCTAGTACGTCTCCTTGGGGTGCGCCTATTCTATTCATAAAGAAGAAGGATAGGATTATGTGACTTTGTATTGATTATCGGGAGTTGAATCCTGTCACCATAAAAAATAGGTACCCGTTGCCTCACATTGATGACCTGTTTGACCAGTTGCAAGGTGCCAAATTCTTTTCAAAGATCGATCTTCATTCTGAATATCATCAGTTAAAGATTAAAACTGATGACATTCCAAAGACTACTTTCAGAACTCGGTACGGGCATTACGAATTCCTAGTCATGTCTTTTGGATTGACTAATGCTCCTGCTGCCTTCATGGATATGATGAACCGAGTATTCAAGAAATATTTGGATCATTTTGTGGTTGTCTTTATTTCATTTGGTGTTGCATGAATTCTAGAAAGCTCCTAAACATACCATCGTTTGTCCTTTGGTCGGTGTTGTTGTTTACATGAGGATTATTACCTTCTTGATGCACATTATCCTGGTTATTGATTGGCGGTGACTCAATGGTCGCATGTGCTCCATTGCTTATCTCAAAATTTTTAGATGTCATTCTCAAACACTGCCATAAAACAAGGGTTAAGAAATTGACATGCCATATATTATCCCTATATTCTGACCGACCAATTAAATAACAAATAAACTTAGGTAGAACACACTAGCGAAGGATTTACTCGTCTCTCCCCTTCTAGTTCTAACCTCAGATCTCTATCAGAGATCATATCCCTAAGCTCTGATACCAACTATGATGCCCCCAAAATAGGTCCATACAACCCATTCTGAGTCACCAAATATATGGTACAGAATTTAAATACAATCCTCATTTATACAATTATTAACTGTCGTGTACAATACGACAAAACATAAGCTGTGAGTTTTAATACAAATATTATCTTGTAGACAATATCAAAACTCAAATAAAGTCTTCATTATAATTATTATCACACTATTTTATAGAATAGTGAGGACTACTATAGCAACCATCTTGGATCATCACTCCATTCCCTGACTAGTCCCGGCTATATTCTCATTTTCTGAAGAGAACAATAAAAGAAAAGGGTGAGCTCAACTAGCCCAGTAAAGAATATTATGACTAAGATAATGCAGAATAAATTATCCTTAGTCCTCAACAGAGAATAATCTGATAGACTACAATAGACAATAAGTTTTAGATCAACAACTGCAGCGGAATAAGCAATCCATTAGAAGAGTCAAGTAGAGCATGATGTCTACTATCTTCTATGATTTAAAATTCCATCGTCAATATTTTATCTCTGTAACACGAATTAATAATCATTTCAAATCAACGAATTATCCATGCACTACGAGCCAAGAATATTCGTATGTATCACCAGTAGTCATGACCATGCCGAACAACTGTCCATCTATGAATTACGGCCCAAAAGGACTTTCACCACATCATTTGTCTGTAACATTACAGGTCATGATTATACCAATACATAATTTCTGATCATAATCATACCAATCAACAGTCCATCTATGCACTACGGGCCAAAGATGACTTTCACCATAATATAAGCATTATGATGATGAGAATGATATAAGGAATCAATTAAGTGAAATAAAGGATAAATATTAGAGATTTATAATTTAATTTATCCAGAGTTCAACTGTCAACATGATAATTAATTTTGGAGTAAAACTCAAGAATGATATTCATGTATCACAAATAATTTGGACAAAAAAGAAACCAATTTTGTCGTGAATAGTACCCCGTAAATAGTACCGTATGAATAGTACCCATGAATAGTATCCGAGTGAATAGTACCCCGAATAAAAATATTAAAATTTAATAAGAAAGTTCAGACCAATATTCCAATGAAGCGATACTAGATGAAGCGCAAAACTCAAGGATATTCTACTAATTTCAGGGATTATAGATGCAATACTTATCAAAGTAAGTGTAGATTTAGGAATATGAAATAAAATAATATTACTTACATACTATAAAGTATGGAAGAAAATAATATTTCTTACGAATATTGAAAGAAAATAATATCCCTTACGAATATTGAAAGAAAATAACATCATTTACAAATACGAAAGAAATAATACCCCTTACCTTAGTAGGAGAGTAAATCTGACTGTTATAGCGGAGATATTCTTGAGAAAAACATGCACTGTTTGCTACACTCAAAGTATCCTTCTACTAGAAAGAAATACGCACAATATTATAGAAGAAGAATTCTTTGATTCTGGTGTGAATTTTATTTCTTAACTAAGCATCCTATTTATAGAAGAATGGCAGGGCACTGTTTAAGAATAATCACGGATGAACAGAAAGAAAATTCACAGGCGAATTCGCGTGATTTTTCTAATTTTTACTATTCATCACTGTGCAATAAAATAAAAACTTTATATAAAATATAATATATTCTAATTATAATCTAATAAAATAAATAACTTTATATATAATATAAAATGTATTTTGTTTTATATAAAAATTTTTCTGTTTTATTACTATTATAATAATAATAAAATAACACTGAGACAACTTTTTATCGGTGATTTTAAAAAATGAGTAAGTGGGGGTCCATGTAATAAGTCAAACTTACAACAAATACTTCATGTCAACCCCTCTATTTATATCAAAAATTAAATAAATATTTATCATAAATCACTTATCTTCAATAAACACATTTTAAATCTTTCAACAATTATTCATCATTAATATTATAACTCACAATATTGATAACCAGATCATTCCCAGAAAAGAGGTGGCTTTCCGATAAGGATTTCTCCTTATTCGCGCACAATTAAATAACCTAACCCCTTTTCTCGATAGAATTTTCTAGACATTGTCAATAATGCAATAATAATATGAATAACTATATCGTCTCAATTATTGATTTAATAATATAAAATATTGTGTAGATGATATTATGACAATAATTGAATCAATAATATGAGATACTATGCAACAACTACTGTGGCAATTATTAAATAAAACTGAGTGACTTCTTTTGTAAACATCAATAATCAAAGATATTGTTCAATCATCGTGCTCTTTGTGCGAACCCACGCATATTATCGTACTTTTATCCTTTGGATATTTCAAATGGTTTAACAGTAAAAGTCTTCCCGTTATTTTTATAAAAAGGTTATTTCTGTTGGTTTCTATATCCGACAGTCATTCCGTTGTAGGGTCCACAAATAATTGTGTCATCGTACGAATATTTCCCGACCAAACGAATGTTTTATGACAACTTTTTTACTTTGCAAAATTTGCACATATCACCCATAACTATATATCAAATTACATCTTTATTATTTAAAATAATAATTAGAGAAAATTAAATCTTCATTCATAAAATGTTGGGGTCTTACAAAACACACATGGTGGGTTGCTCTAGTATCTACCCACCATTCCCTTGGATTCTTAACCATATTCACTTCTAAAACAATCGCTGAAAGGTTCATTTCAGAAACATCTTGAAGAAGAACATCCATTTCTATTACATTATCTTGTGCAGACTTTTGTTCTGGTATTTGCGTTTTTGAAAATCATTTGCCCTATGTACGGGCTTGTCAGAAATATAGCATTTGCCTTGGAACTTTTTATTTGTTCCCTGTTGAGGCTCATTGATGGTGTACTTTCTCTTTTTAGACTTTTGGACCTTGTTCCACCACGTTGGCTTTATATTCCATAAATGTCCTTCCTGTTTTCTTCTTAGAAGCATGGTTGTCCTCTTTTATTCTTAATTTTATGATTAAGTCTTCAAGTTTCATCTCTTTACATTTATGCTTGAGATAATTCTTAAAATCTTTCCACATTGGTGGTAATTTTTCAATAATAGCAGCAACTTGAAAAGATTCACTTAAAGACATACCTCCTGCATGTATTTCATGCAGGATAACTAGTAATTCTTGGACTTGGTTGATGACAGGCTTGCAATCCACTATCTTGTAGTCCAAAAACCTGCCAACTACGAACTTCTTCGTGCCAGCATCTTTCGTTTAATATTTCTTATCCAAGGAGTCCCATAGTCCTCTTGTTGTTTTTAGAGAACTATACACATTATATAATGTGTTATCCAATCCATTTAGTATATAATTTTAGCACAGAAAAGCAGCATGTTTCTATGCATCAATAGCAGCAACCACTTATACATCTGTTTCATCTCATTAAGCACGGGGGGGGGGGTCTTCATGAAGAAACCTCACTAAGTTCAGCATAGCGAGATAAAAAAGCATCTTTTGTTGCTATCTTTTAAACTCTGTTCCATTGTACTTTTTTGATTTTTCACCATGGTTCACAAGAACATTTGGTATCACAGGTGTAGAAGAAGAAGATCCGATTATAGTTACAAAATTGGTAACCATATTGCTTGCAAATATATATATAGTAAAAAGATAATTGTCTTAAGATTGTTTATAACGACCCCAAAATTCATACAATAATATTCTCCTTCTCGATCGTTAACAATACAACTTTAATCTATCTTTACATCATTACTTGATATTAAAATCACTAAAAATGCAGAATATTTAAAACTTTTATACATTTCCTTCTGTATTGCCTTAAATCGCAACCTTTACATTACATCTCTTCGATTCAAATTTATATCATGAATCGTTACAACAAAATGACTATACAAAGTCTTACATCATAAATAGATATCCATATACACCGAATAGCTCAACTTACAATTCAACAACATGTTACATTCAAAAATTTAAATACATTTCTCATAAAACATAAGTAATCTTCGTGAATATGGATCTCTATAATTCACTTAGCACATATCCTTACCTTGAAATCTTGACCTGCAAAAATTATTATTTGCAAGAGTGAGCTAGACAGCTCAGCAAGTTCTAACAGTTTTCATGCATCACATAGCACATAATAATATGCCCAACATACATATCCTAATAATTAAAGTAACATGGCATACATGCTTTAATTCACATAGCAAATATAAAGATTGAGTTCCTTACTTAATCATCATTATTTAACCAAAATAATGTAGTCATAAATTGACTTTAACATTTCATGATTACAGCATGTATAACATATCATGCTCGCTTACAACACATATAACATATCATGCAATTTAAAACAGTTCATCAAGTCCACGTAGAAAATAGGAACCGAAAGACTTGCCTTGATCGTTGTTTACCAATAACAGATTAACAGCTTACAGCTATCTACACTTCACGTACCCTACACAATTATATAATCATACACATCAACTATTAGTCACATAACAACACATAGTAATTGTAATGTAAACTCTACTCCACATCTCATAATCCTTCATGTTAATTAGCACACAATGTTCAATTAGATTGTGTTAACTTTTCGACTTATGTAATATTCAAAATTCATTCAAGTGTTTAAGTCTTGCTAGGAATACTTATGGGTTTTATATTAAACCCATTCCATATCTTATAATGTTCATTAACACTTGTCACGGCGTTTCGACGTTCATTAGTTACACGCCCGAATCGTCTCTCTTGTGTATGCTTAGTGTGCTTACATAACTTATCAAATACATCATTTATTAATGTTAGTCATCATTATATTTACTAAAATTCATGTTTTATAACTTAGAACACCATCTTTTATCATCAAGAGCACTACACTTACAAACGTGCATGTCTGACGCCCTCCGATTGCCTCCTAATACATATTAGTCCCACAAATGACCATTTTGACCCCTGTTCCCGATCTCAAATTGAAATCCTTAAAGAACGAAAGTTGTAGGGCTATTCGTCCTCGTTCCAGATCATCTTGAATCACCACAATCGGAGTCCGTATGAAAACGTTATATCCATTTTACTATAGGAGGTCAAAACTATCCGACCGTGTCAACTATTCCGACGCTGTAACGCCCGAAATAGCCTTGGGGGCCGCACTGCAGCGCCCCTTAATAGTATGTACGCATTTTTTTTTCTCCAGTTTTACTGTTCTTACAAATTTTTGACCCTTTCTCCTTCCAACCTTCATAACTTGAGTTATACACACCCAAATCAGTCCGTTTTCGACTCTATGGATTCGTAATTCATAGAAATACAATATAATAGACTTATAAAAATTTACAGAAACACTAACTAGCCTAAATCTTGACCCAAAACTCATGTTCATACTAAACTTTCATGTTTTAACATATTTAGCGAATTCATTCACTACGAATTCGTTTCTTAACTAAATATATTCATTCAACTTGCGTTCTTTTCGTTTCTTATCGTATTAACACAATCCATCACCAATTTTACAATTATACTATGAATTAAACATCAATTTGATAGTTTTAAAAGACATTTTTCAAAAATTAATTCATAAAAAATTATTATAAACAAAATTCCTCTTGTTTATCAAAATTACATTGATTGAATTGCTAGAACAACCATATAACTCATAATATATCATAATATAACCCATATTACACATAACTCATGCTCACTTCAAAGATTTAAGAACAATTTTCAACATAACTTCATAATCAAACACTATGAACATGATTTCATCATGTTCATCATATCTTTGTGAATTAAAACTTTTGAACAACAATAAAAATCTAATGTAAAGCGTATACATGTATATACATGTGTGTATATATATATATATATATATATATATATATATACACACACACACACATCCCATTCATATGTCAAAATTATGAAATTTCACTAAAAGATTTTTACATAGAACTCTAAAACTATGAAAACATAGAAGAACATGATTTTTAAAACTTGTTTTTACAACAATTGTATTGTGAAAATCCTTTCATGGCATACAATCACATATGAAAACATATGAACACCATATATACATATAAATTTATAATCATGAAAACCTAATTTTACAAAGACTAAATACAAAACATCTTAATTTAGTATAAGGTTTAGTTTGATACCTTTCTAGGTTGAATTAGGAGAAAAGATGGAGATGATGAAAGCTTTTCTTTTGTTTTCTCAAGGTTTCCCTTCTTCTTCTTCTTCCTCTTCTTCTTCTTCTTCTTCTTCTTCTTCTTCTTCTTCTTCTTCTTCCTCTTCTTCTTCTCTGTATTCTCTCTTCTTCTCTTTGTTCTTAGTTTAGACTTAGGTTTAGAAAACTAACGTAACTTAGTGTATATACAATATACATATAACATATATAATTATAGAATATATAACTCCCAATATAATTACATATACTAATTATCAATTTAATATATAAGTTACAAAAATTAGAATTTTAAAAGCCCTAAGGCTTGTTTGGCAAAACCATATTATTTTAAAATCAGATTTTAATAGTTAAGGTCTTGTTTGGGTAAAACAGGTTTAAAACAAAAATAAGGCCTTGTTTGGGAAAACGGTTTTAAAAACTCTTTTAACTCTTTTAATAGATCCTTTAACACATATTCTTAATGTTATCCTTTAATTAATTAAATATTAACATTAATTTAATTAATTAAAAGTTTAACATCAATTAATCACATAAAATTGTCACATCATAATTACTCGCTAACTATAACTTCATGTAACAATTACCACATCACTACATTATCTCAATTAAATTAGAACTATAACATAAAATCATTACATATTAATTAAATATTAAATAATCATTTAAATAATATAATACACTTAATTACATTACTCCATATTAATCACATAATCTCAATAAATAATTTAATTAAAATATTTATTTACTTGATAAATATTAAATTAACATTTAAATTCTCTTCACATCAATTCACATATTTCACAATATATAACACATATACACATACTGCGTACTTAAACATCTTAAAATAAGAATTTTACTTATTAAATTCTCATTTATTAATTCTTAAAATCCGAGGATGTCACATTGTTAGTGGCGAAAAGATACTATATATATATATATATATATATATATATAAAGATCCAAAATTTTATGAATAAAATTTAATTTTCTCTAAATATTATTCTAAATAGTAAGGTGATAATTTAATAAATGTTATAATTATGGGTGATATGTGCAAATTTTACAAAGTAAGTAAGTTGTCATAAAATATTCGTTTCGTCAGGGAATATTCCTTTTATCGGGAAATATTAAATGCGAAGACGCAATCATTAGTGACCCCTAGCGGAATAAGCATCGGATATAGAAAGCGACAGAAACAACCTTTTTATAAAAAACGGCAAAACTTTTACCGTTAAACTGTTGAAATAACCAGTGTTAAAAGTACAGTAATACGCGATATTGCATAGTAGCACACGGTATTGCACAGTATCTCTGATTATTGATGCTTACGTAAGTAGTCACTCAATATTCAATAATTGCCACAGTAGTGGCTGCATAGTATCTCATATTATTGATTCAATAATTGTTACAGTAGCATCTACATAATATTTTATATTATTAAATCAATAATTTTCACGACACAGTAACTAATATTATTGAAAGGATATTATTAGATAAGCATTATTGACAATGTCTAAAAAGTTCTTTTGAGGAAAGGGGTTAGGTTTTCTAATTGCGCGTCAATAAGAAGAAATCCTTATCGGAAAGCCCCATCTTTCTTGGGAACGATCTGGTTGTTAATATTGAAATTTATAATATTAATGGTGAATAATTATTGAAAAGATTAAAGATTTTGTTGATTAAAGATGAGTGAATTACAAGAGTTAAGGGGGAATAATGCGAACTAAGAAAACTTTAGGGGTACCAAATTATAATAAGTCGACCAATTCATGTGAACTTGAATCAACCAATCAGAGAAGAGATGATGCAAGCATGATGTAAGCATGACATCATCCTTAAAGAAACACAAAGATGATGTCATCATGATGATTTCATGAGAGGACTAAGGTGCAATTAATGAGGTACTAAAGTGTAATTAACCTAGGTACCAAACTGTAATAAGTCGAGCCCCTAACGTGTAATAATCGAAACTATGTTTTCCTATAAATAGAGAGCTAAGTTCATTAGTTTTTCACCAATTTACAAAACCAAGTTATAATCAAGAGTTAGAAAGAGAGAGTTCTTAAGAGTATACTTTGAGTATAGTGCAAGATTTCCTCAAGATAATCTTCATTATTCCAGTCATAACTACTCTCCTATTATGGTAAATGATGTTATTTTCTTCATACTCATAAGGGTTGTCATTCTATTCCTTATTAATCTGTGGGAATAACCTGTCTATGCGGACTACCGCATGCCTGGTGAATAACCCTTTATATTCATTCTTTATTAAGTTATGAAAATGATTTGTCTACGCGGATTACCGCATTACAGGTGAAAATCCATTTGCAGTTTCGTATATTCTTTCATACTCGTATGGGATATCATTTCTTTTGTAATCATATTTTTCTCAATTTATGGTACAAAATTATTGTTTGTTTCCATAACCTTATTGTTAAATTATGAAAATCTCTGAAATTAGTAGAATATCCTTAATAGTTTACGCTTCATCTAATATCATTTCACTGGAATATTGGTCTAAACTTTCTTATTAAATTTTAATCTATTCATGTCAGGGTACTATTCATGTCGGAGTACTATTCATGACAGAATTTAGTTTCTTTTCTTTGTCCAAATTATCTTTGAAATTTGAATCTTAAATATCATTCTTGAATTTTACTCCACAATTGGCGATCATGTTGACAATTTGGACCTTCTTGAACTCTGGATAAATTAAATTATAAATCTCTAATATTTATCCTTTATTTCACTTGATTCATTCTTTATATCATTATCATCATCCTCATGCTTATATTGTTAGGGTATACCTAAGCTATAACCACCTATGGGGGTACCACATGCATGTCCTCTTGGCACCAAGGCATAACACCTTCCGTGACGATGTGATCAGTCCACGATGTCTCCGTTTTGTGCTCCAGTAGGAGTTGGTCATTTGGTGATTTGTTGTGGGAGGCGTATGGGTCAACCCTAGTTTTCTGTTCTGTTCTACGGATTGGTGATGTTTGTGCCAAACACGCCTTTCAATTTTATATACATTTGGATTTACAGTTCAATGTGTGTGACTTTCATGTGTGACATTATTTGACTTGCCTGTGTGGCAAGGTATAATTCTATTTTGTTTTGAGCTCGGTATGAAATAACACCCAGCCATTTGATTCAGCCTATTATTTTATTGTGTTGGTTTTGTTCATTTCAGTTCGGTTCAATTCATTTAATTGAGTTAGTTATTTCGTTTCATTATTCTTGTACTCTATATGCGTACTGGGCATTTGGCTTATGCTATGTTTTTCTTCCGACAGGTGATTAGGGGGATCAAGGGCAAGTGTGACGAGAGCTCCCTTTTATCCAAATATTTTAGATATATTTTGTTTAGGTTATGGTACATTAGTTTGTTCAGAATTGTAATAATTATCTTAGATTGTGGTTTAAACCAGTGTGACATTTATGGTTTGTCGTGTGACATTTAATCATTATGAGATTATTCTTTTGTGGTTTAGAGCCTTGTTATAAATTCATCAGTTTTGTCGTGTTTTGAGTAACCTCTTTTTCTATTTCGAAAAGGGGGTGTTACATCTACTATCTTCGAAGTTACTCTACGAGTTCACTCTACCACAACAAAAATCTTACAGCACAAACTTCCGACAAGTCAGTGGCAGGTTATGACAAGGGTTATTAACTTTAAACACACGACCTTCAAGGTTGATATTTATATGTGTTTGGGATAAGGACAAGATATTTTGAAGCTCTATCTAACAGCTATATGAGCAATGATAGAGGACACGTGTCTGCAACTGCACTGTTCACAGTACTAAGAAAAGCGACCTGAGGTGGTCCAAGCAGACAACAATTAAAAGTCAAACAATTAAATATTGACAAGTTTCCTAAATAGAATGGAGCAACGGTAACTTTCTGACAAGTCAGTGGCAGGTTATGATAAAGGGTTATCAACTTTAAACACACGACCCTCAAAGTTGATATTCATATGTGTTTGCGATAAGGACAAGACATTTTAAAGCTCTATCTAACAACTATATGATCAAGGATAGAGGACACGTGTCTGCAACTGCACTATTCACAGTACTGAGGAAAGCGAGTTGAGGTGGTCCAAACAGACAACAATTAAATATTAATAAGTGTCCTAAACAGAATCACTACAAAAAAATGGGGCTGCAGCAACAACCGATTTCGTTGCTAAAGGTGCCAAATTTTGCAACTACTTATGAATTTCGTTGCAAAAAGTGAAAGCCTGACGCGATCTGCAATGAAGGACAAGTTTCGTTGCTAAACATACACTTTTAGCAACGACTTATAAAGTCGTTGCCTGAAAAATCGTTGCTAAGCCCCATTTTTAGCAACAAAAAAACTTTCGTTGCCCACGATGACGGGAAATCAAGTGGCCGAAAATTTTGCAACGAATTTCTAACAAAAATTTTTTCCTGTCAATGAATTAGCAACGAAATTTTGCAACGACTTATGAATTTCGTTGCAAAAAGTGAAAGCCTGACACAATCTGCAACGAAGGACAAATTTCGTTGCTAAACATATACTTTTAGCAACGACTTATAAAGTCGTTGCCCGAAATATCGTTGCTAAAGGCCCATTTTTTTGTAGTGAATGGAGCAACAGTAACTTTCTAACGGGAAGATCTTAAGGGAACTTTATAAAAGGACGACAACTTCAAACATTACAACTAGCTATTTTATCAAGTCGAAGAGTTAACACTCTAAGTTCTTAAAATCTTCATTCTACGAATCTGAACAAAACAACTACTATTAAGACAATTGAAGGAGTATTTAACGTCACTTAGCAGCAATTCAAAACAACATAGCTCTCTGTGATTTGATCTTAATGATCTTGTGTAATTTCAAGTCTGTGTGACTTGAATGATTCTTAGAAAATCAGTTGTATAACAATTATGTGTGGATTGATTTATTCTTTCTTGTCACTCTACATTTTACTCCTTATGACTTATTTCTACATTGATCACTAAATTTAGAACTATAAGTTTTTTTATAATCTTTGAAGTGGATTTCAAAATTATATTCCGCTATACATAACTTAATTAATTAACTTGTTTAACTAATTTGGTAAATACTTTTAAAATAAATTTTTAATAAATCTATTCAATCTCCTCCCCTTACAGATCTCTTTCGATGCCTTTGAAAATAATAAGTACAATGAATTACATGATAATCTCAACAATTTTAATTATTTAAATATTAAGTATATGTCACATTTTATGAGTGAGAATACAAATCTCACAATAAAAAAAATAATAAAGTCCAACAATGAAGGAGACAATAAAATCCCACAACAAAGGTAAAGGCACTATGTCAAAGAGATGTAAGAAAATAAAATTCAAATTTTAATAAATTTAAAACCTTAATTGATGATTTTTAACAAAAGGATGATAGAAGTAGAACTTAATTTAATCATATACTTTTACATTGTCAACAAAAAATCAAAGACAAGAATTTCATAATCAAGAGCAATAATAAACAAAAATTATTTATAAAACTAATATTTAAAATTCTAAATAAATGGATAAAAAAAATTAAAACTTTGAACTTAATCAACAAAGATGAAATCTAAATAAACATATAAAAATAAAGATAATAAGAGTATTTACAATAGTTTCTTTATTTCTATCCCTATTCTGCAGTGTCATTGGACCATTCTGCAGTATATGGATTCAATTTTTTCACTATGTACCCAACATGTTCCTTATATTGATTACTTAAATAATGAAATTTGAAATTTAAAAATTAAATTTTGAAAGTTCCAACCGTCAAAGCATGTTTTAACCATTGTAACTATTTGACCTTTGTATTGGCTTCATGCGTTCGAACTTATGATCAATGTAATATACTACAACCTCTTGTTTTTAATTATGAAATTACTATTAATTTATTAATATTTTTTAAAGTAAGTATGTTATATTTTTAAATTACATATTTTAACTTATTTAGAAAAAAAAATTACTATTAGTTATAAAATTTATTATTTTTATAATTCTTACCAAAATTATTAAGTTTGAGAATGTATCAAATTGACTTATAAAAATTAATAATAATCTTATAAATAATAAAAGAGAGTATAATTGATCAATTGTATTTCACTATAAAATAACTTTTATTTTATTTTTAATTTTAAGTAATTTATGGAGTGATTATTGAATAGATTGTAGTTAAAAATGTATATCGATCAATATTAACTTTTAAAAAGTTAATTTGTGATACTTTTAAATTTAAAAATAATATGATTCATTTAAATTTTGAAAATAATAAATTTTATAATTCATAGTAATTTTATAATTATATGGACATAAATTAAATAAATTTATAATAATTTTAAATTTGAATACGTTTGAAATTAATTCTTAAAAAATAAGTCAATATTAATTTTATAATTTAAAAATGAAGTAGTAAAAAAGTCACATGACAATAATGTCAAGATGTGTATGATTGATGAGTTACCCAGTTAAATGAGGGTGTGAAATGTCATTTTATATGTATAGAAAACGATCTTTTGACTCCCTCACTTTGGGGAGTAAAATCCTATATAGAGATTAAAATAGAGAGTTAAATAAGGATAAGTAAACTATTGGATAATGATTTGTTGATATATTTTTCAAAAGGGTCCTTTACATAAGTATACAACAAATAGAAAGTAATTACAAGAAAAGTGCATCAACTAAATAATTACAAAAAGAATGTAATTATTACAAAAATAGTACAATTCACATTAATAAGGAAACCTAAAATCAAGGATAACTAATAATTCAAATTCAAATTCAAATCTTGTCTCTAACAACAATTTTAAATCCATGTTTCAAAATTCAAATCAAAAAGAGAAAATTAAAAATAAAAAATTATGAAGGAGCTAATGTTCATCATCATCCTCTCTCATGCTCACCATTACTTGTATCAGCCATCACATCGCCATGCATGTGCCATGGGAGTTCTTATTCGAATTTCTTTTGACGATTTGGTTACCCACAAAATTGAAATGGTTACCTTTATACAATTTTGACTAGTAATCGTGCATCACATTTAAAATAAAATTGGTAATCAAATAAAAGCGAATTGATTACCTTATCAAATGGTTTAGTAACCAACTATATGAAATTTGGTTACAAATTGCATCACATCAAAATAAATTAGTAACCTAATAAACTAAATTGGTTACCTTATCGGAAGGTTTAGTAACCAACTACATAAAATTTGGTTACCTTATCGGAAAGAGCTAAGGTTTGGTTACATTAGTATGCCTATTTGGTTACCAACATATTAACGTTTGATTACCGGTAGAGTTGGAGAACGGATCGTTGGTGGAGGGGAAGCAAAGGGTGGTGGAGGAGCCTCCATCGCTTGACTAGTGTGACCGGGTCTCCACAAGACTGACCATCTTGGATCGTCTGGGGAAGAGGAGAAAGAGGCGGGAGGAGGCGGAGGGAGGAGGAGGGAGGGAGGGGGGTGGAGAAAGGGAGGCGGGAGGAGGGATGGCGGTGGGAGGCGGATGGAGGTGGTGGGGCGTGGGTGGGGGAGGAGAAGGAGGCGGAGGAAGGGAAGGGAGGGTGTGGAGGCGGGGAGGCAGGAGGCGGGAGGCGGGGGCGAGGGGGTGGGGTGGGGTGGAGAAAGGGGACGGGAGGAGGGGTGGCGGATGGAGGTGGTGGGGCGTGGGGGGAGGAGGGAGGAGGGGGGGGGGGGGGGTGGGGGGGGGGGGGGGTGGGGGGGGGGGTGGGAAAGGGGGGAGGAGGGGGATGGCGGTGGAGGCGGATGGAGGTGGTGGGGCGTGGGGGGGGAGGAGGGAGGCGGAGGAAGGGGAAAGAGGGTGTGGAGATAAATTGGAGGTTGATGAGAGAGATAAAATTTAAATCCCTACAAACATGGCCATTATCAATAACTCATTAAATCACTCAACTAAATAAAGGGATAAGATTGCACTCTTTTTGTAATTAAATATTGCATATGCACTTTTTTTTTGTAATTATTTTATTTGTAGACTTTTTATGTAATTATTTTTAAAATGTAATAGAAAATGTAATTGTCCCTTTTCAAAATTGGGGATAGAGAATTTAATAGGAAAACTGGTGTGAATGCTCTAACATATTAAGGACAATGAATATGTATGCAACACAAAACATGTCATTAACAAGTTAAAAAAATGAACAATATAAAGAAAATGAATTTATAGAAAATAAAGATAAGAAAACTAAGGATGAGATGGTTAAATAACGAGTTGAAGAATATTTTTATATATATAATAAACATATATGATTAATAGAAATTGGTATATAAAATGAGCATATAGGATTAAATGTTATTTATGGTATATATAATAAGTACTCCTCCATTTTAAAATCGGAGATATATTTTAATTTTTAGAGTCAATTCACGAAATTCTAAAATTTAAAATTGATATGAAATTATTTTGGCTTAGTACAAACAAATATAATAATTATAAACTAACTATAAAGTAAATTTTCAAAACTTGAACGAAATTATATCAATTTTGAGTTTTAGAATTTCGCAAATTAACTCTAAAATCAAAATGTATCTCTAGTTTTGAAGTGGAAGTAGTAAATATAACTAAGTTTTTTTCTATATACCAAAATAATTATTTATTTATTTATTTTTATTTATTTATTTGATAATGAGGAGTAATTCCGACTTGCGTCGGACTAAAACTCCCCCGAGAGACTTTCAAAACAGGTTTACGTCTACAGTCTGTGACCTTTATATTGTTTCGAGTGGAAGTCGAACTCAAGACTTTTGAATTTACGGTTGAACTCAAATTCTCTCTTAAACCATTGAGACAAATTTTTATTTTTTTGATTTGGGTTGGGCCATGGCCCACCACATAGTGTAACACCACCTTGTAGTATCTATATATACACGTACATGTAAACTCATTCTTTCTTCTAGTTAATCATCTCCAAGGACGTTGTCAAGAATTGACGATATAAGGTTAGTATGTACGTTTTATTGTGTAATTAGATACGTAGGCTTTCATATTCTTTTCGTTTCATAATTAAACTCTCATTTATTTTATTTTAAAATTAAAAGTAAATATATTTAATTTTGGAAAATTGAAATAAACTAACTAATTCAAACTTTAATGAAACTCTTTTTGTGGGAGTAATTAATTAGTTTTATGTAGCTGTTCTTGTTGGCATTGTGATATCATGTTTTTAATTTGGTTGGTCTTGAATCTTTATTTATTTATTTTTTGCTAAATTTGGTTTTGAATCTTGATCATTATATATATATATATATATATATATATATATATATATATAAAAGCTAGTTTCGTTTGATAAATTAATTTTTTTTCATGGGTGTATTTGAATAATATTTTATCTGCATAATAATCTCTACATGTTTTTTTATGATGAGATTTGATAGTTATGTTTTTCTTTTTCTCCTTTGACTAAAGAATTTAATCTTTCTTGATTTTTCGTGTCGTCTTGATTGATATCTCTATACTGTCTTCTTGGTTCAATCTAGTTGTTATGTACGTAGGATATATGTGTGTACCACCCCCAACCCCAACCCCAACCCCAACCCCAACCCCAACCCCAACCTAAACCTAAACCTACCCCTACCCCCACACATAAGAATTTATGTATCTTTTGTTTTCATGATGGTTAATTTATGCTCCTTGAACAGCTGGCATTTTGGAAGTTTGATGAACGACGAAGGTTCGTGAAATCTTGTCTGAATGTTGTGACAATGAAGCCATACGAGAGAGAGTGCCGAATTGAGACCATCAAGAAGTCGTGGTTGATCTCACGGTATGGTTTCCATGTCACAACGTTCGGACGGCGATTTCATCTCCAATAAATATCCAACAACAGTCGGTATGAATTGATAACTATTTAGGTACGTTCTTTTTTAACTCGACTCGATTTGACTCAATTTTTTTTTTTGGTACCATTATTATTTTTGAGAGTGGTTAAAATTGATGATAAATTCACTTCACGTCCAATATAATGATGATACGCAGACGAAGAGATCACCCTCTCATCTGCGTGTTAACACTTTATTGGATATGAAGTGAACTTATCATAAAATTCACTTCATATTGTGTATAGAGTGAACTTACAATAAATTCACTTCATGTTTTTCTAAAATTCTAAAATTCTAAAATTCAAAATTTCAAGATTTATGTTAATTTATTTAATTTTGATTAATGAAATAATTAATACCATAATCTACTTCAAAAAAATTATTACTAAGTACCAAATTGTAATTTCGACAATCAAAATAAATTCACATCATAATTTACATTTTACTTAATCTGCTTAAAAAAATTATTACCAAGTACCAAACTGTAATTTCGACAATCAAAATAAATTCACATCATAATTTGCATTATTACTAGGTACAATAACTAAAAATAATATTTGTTTAGCTAAATATGAATTAAAAAAAAAAAAATTGAGTGAACGGTGAAGGGAGATCTTAGTCCATATTACACAAGACACTCCAAAGAAAAGAAAAATGTTATTTCTTGGCCTAACTGTTGGGGCATTCCGTCACTGTTGAGGCTGCAGGACTGAGGGTTTGAACCATCCGAGCTCATCATAATGGCACGGAGGACTGCAGAAACCGTGTGGATGTAAGCTGATCGGTTCTTGCTGAGGAGCCATGTCAGTCCCATGAGCTCACAATCTCGACTTTGCATTTTACGGGTTCTGTCATCGGAATTACTTGTATTCCTTGTTTTTTCGTCATTGAGCTACATGAATATATAATACCAGTCATTAGACTATTCATTTCACAAAACAAATTACACTGAAAAAAAAGAACAAAGAGAGAGCTTACAAGAAGTATATGATGAACGGACGGTAGATGTTATGTACTCAACATTTTTACAGTTATTTGACACTCTTGAATGCATATCTCAATTTCATATTAAAATAAGAATCTATTTGCTATGCTTTGATCCAATGCAAGAATAAAAGGAAAATAAATATATCATAAATTACACCCAACAAATCACTCTACTCAATTTAATCCTTGTTCTAAGACGAAGACGTTACTAAAAAAACATATAATATACAAAACCAAGAACAACATTGATAATACCGATTTGGGTAAAGGAATAACTAGCCCTTTGTTTTCTAGCCCAACTATCTGAATAAACAACAATAAATATATGGAATTTTGCAGTTGCAACATCATTTAAGAAACTGTTTTCCAGTAAATATAGACACAAGAAGACATTAACATAAACAAGCTGAGTTAATTCCTAAACCATTTAAATTTAAATCTTAATTGTGTTGGAAATGGGTTTGACAAAATAAATATTAAAGCACTTTGAGGCTTAATTTATTGTAGGACCCACATTCCGTAAATGTCGGGTTTTTGCACAAATGCGTTCTCCTCAACGAGGAGTATAACGTGGTATATTTATGTGTTCAAATCCATTAAGAATTGAATGAGAAAATTGACTCCAAAGTCACCTACTTGAAATGTTAAAAACTGCAAAGTTCCACATAGGGCATTAGATGGAAAAATGAAGTCTTTATATATGGGATGTTTGCTCAATGGGAAGGGCCCCAAGGGGCACCCCACTTTTGTGGAAGGGAGAGGACCTAGCCAAGGCTTGGTTCAAACCCACACGCGCGCCCGCCGTTTGGTCGGGCTCGGGCTCAATTATTTATATTTAGATTAAATATTACTAATATTACAGATAACAATCTTAAAGCAAATTTATTATTCTTTAATTGTAGTATTATTTAATCTGTTAATATTCTGGAAATTGTTTGCATATTAATAGATACTATTCTGTTAATATATATATTTGGGTTCATTATTTATATATCAATATTCTGTTAATTTGTTTTATACAAATTAATGTTACTAACTTTGAATTACAGGCATATTATATGTATTAATTGTTTGCATGCTAATTCAGTTATTCTATATGTGCAGAATATTATATATAGGAAAATGATCCATAGCATATATTTCCTATGGATGAAAAATGGGCAAATAACATCATAACCATCCATTACAAAAATTAATGACTGAGATTTAATATACGATTTTGCCTTCCGCTAGTTGAACTAGCGGATGTAGGGAAAAAAAATTTGAGACAAAACTGCCCCCAATATCAAGCCAATGAAGCATATCGAATTGGGACTAAATTTACACATCCGCTAGTTTAACTAGCGGAAGAAAGAAGAATGAATATTATATTAGCAAATATTAGATCAAAGAAGAATGGATCTCGATTATTACACCTAATATTAGCTATATTACTCACAATTACTGAAACATTAGCAAATTAATATCAGATCAAAGAAGAATGGTTCTCGATTGTTACGCCTAATATTAGCTATATTACTCACAATTACTGAATGATTTAGAGCTTGTATTTCCAAATATATTAATATGTAATAAAAATATAAGTAAAAGATACTATTTTTCAGAAAGGCTTTCTGTAAAGTAAAAGCCAATAAATTATAAATGATAAAAAAAAGTTGATTCAAAACAATCCATTGAAATAGCATTGGATGTTATAATAATTATCAACTAGATAGCCAATATTTCATACCTGAGAGATCTTTCAAAGGTTTTTCGTTGAAGTTAGCATTTGACCAGTACCATTACCATTAAGAAATCAAGCTGCTATTCCATCAGAAAAAGAGGAAGCTGATCCATGATCATACAAGTGGTACAGAATTCCAGTAAACATCATCAGCCTTTCAACCATTCTCGAAAACAAGACTGCATCTTATCTCGATTAGCAGCATTACCCACATTGACAGTAGGAATTATCTTCTCCGGCCTGAAAAACTGATTAAAATGACACAGATTAATTGCAATTGAAGGCAAAGTAAACATCCATGAACATCAACTATAAGGTGCCTATACTTAAATGAACGTGTGTCGATATATTGCAGGACAGGTAGCTGGGGAAAACTTTTGTTATCTATTACACATACTATTTATTTTCTGCTTGTTCTAACATTTCCTGAAATTGGTTTTAATACTTTGGTTTAAATAAAATGTTCTTAAACTGCATAACATTCACACAGGTAAATTCATGTGAAATTTCACATGTTCATATCATTAGTTTAATAATAAATTTACCAACTTCAAAATAGTAGCTTTAAGAAACATAACAACCTAATAACCAGTTCACCAAAGGAAAAATTGCAGAGATTAAATAAGGTGACAATAAATATGCAAAACGAGTGATGGAAGGGAAATGAAAAGAAAAGAAATGCGAATGACAAGTGAACTGAAAAAAAAGTCCACGAGTTAACACATATCTAAGTATCTAACTGTATCTCCTTTGAAAATCTTAACCCAATTAAAAGGCTAAAATCAACTGTGATGAATCTTAGAATCTGTAGAAAATATGGAACAAACTGACGAGACATCTAGTTGCAAGTATATTTAATCACTGACCTTTTTTTTTCTCTAGTATGCTGGCCGTTGGGTGCTTTAGCGTATGTAATTCTGCTATTCCATTTTTGTCTGAGCAAGGGTGCATCTCATGTCTACAATCTAAAAAGGAGAGAGGAATCGCTCGCAATCGCTCGAACAACTAGAGAGGAATCGCTCGCAATCAGACAGAGGAACACTATTTCACTAATTGCGTAACCCTAATTGAAATCGCAACAAGTTTTGACAAGGGCTCAGCGGAATCGATCGAAGTCGCACAGAGGAATCGAGGGTTTAGCTAAACAAAGAAAGGCGTATTGGCTTGATATTGGGGGCAATTTTGTCTCAAAAAAAATTTCCCTACATCCGCTAGTTTAACTAGCGGAAGGCAAAATCGTGTATTATCTCGGTCATTAGTTTTTGTAATGCATCGTTATGATACTATTTGTTCATTTTTCATCCATAGCAAATACATATTATGAATTATTTCTCTTATATATATTACATTTAAACTGAGTCTTATATTATGTTCCATGTTATTTTATATTTTGTTACATGAATTAGATTTTAACAAAATCTGTCCAAATATAGAATACAAATCTGTTAAACATAAATTTGTAAACTGAAAGTTGTAAACACAATTTGGAAAACAGAAATTCTATAAATAGAATTTTCTACGAAATAAAGTATTAACAGAGTTTGTAAACAAAATTTCTACAATAGAAATTTTATAAACAAAATTTGTTGTTTGATTTCTGCAAACAAAATTTGTTATTAAATTATGTACAACATAAATTTGTTTCTGTTTATTAATAATTGTTTTTTTTATATGTGAAATGACATCTACTAATCTTCATTTCTATAGTGTAGTATGTCTCATGGAGAAAAGCTGAAAAGTTGATGGGCCGATTTCAAGCGTTGGCAACAAAAGATGCTTCTTATCTCAACCTTTGAACTTGTGAGAGTTTTACAAGAGAATTGTCCTACTCTTGTTGAAGGGGAAACCGACAAGAAAAAAAAGTGGTTGTTGTTGATGCATGGAAACATCTGATTTCCTTCTGAGGAACTATGAGATGAATGGTTTAGATAATACATTATATAATGTATATTGTACAATTCAAACTGCAAAAGAACTTTAAACACGAAATATAAAACTGAAGATGCTGACATGAAAAAATTTATTGTTGGTAGATTTCTTGACTATAAAATGGTAGATTCTAAAGCAGTTATCACTCAGGTTCAAGGATTACAAGTAATTCTACATGACATTCATTCTGAAGGAATGTCATTAAGTGATTCATTCAAGTTCTTTGCAATGATTGAGAAACTTCCACCATCATGGAAAGACTTCAAGAATTATCTGAAGCATAAACGCAAAGAGATGAATCTTGAAGAACTGATTGTGCGACTTAGGATTGAAGAGGACAATCGAGGATCTAAGAAGAGTGGAAAAAACTTCATTGAAGCAAAGGCAAATGTGGTAGAACAAAGGCCAAACAACAACAAATGGAAGCGTGAAGGCAAAGATGCTTTCATGGCCAAGAAGAAATTCAAAGGCAAGTGCTTCAACTGTGGCATCCAATGACATAAATCAAGTGAATGTCGCAAGCCAAAGAAGTTCAAGAAAGAACAAAATCCTCAAGCAAATGTGACAGAACTGGAAAAGCTTTCTGAAAAATTTTCAGACATTAATCTTTCTGTAGTTGTATCTGAATATAATTTGGTAGGAAATCCCAAAGAATAGTACGTGGACACTAGGGCTACTCGCCATATTTGTTCCAACAAATGGATGTTTTCTACTTACAAACCAGTAGAAAATGATGATCAATTATTCATGGGAAACTCCTCAAGTTCAAAGGTTGAAGGACGTGAAAAGATTGTACTGAAAATGACATCTGGCAAAGAACTGACTTTGAACGAAGTGCTTCATGTGCCAGATATCCGAAAAAATTTAGTTTCTGGGTCACTACTTAGCAAGAATGGCTTCAAGTTGGTGTTTGTGTCTGATAAGTTTGTACTTACTAAAAATGATATGTTTGTAGGAAAGGGTTACATGACTGATGAGCTCTTTAAGATGAATGTTATGACTATTGTACCAAAGTCTATTGATAATAATAAAATTAATTCTTCTGCTTACTTGTTAGAATCTTCAAATATATGGCATGCTAGATTAGGACATGTTAATTATAATACTTTGCGTAGATTAATTAATTTAGAATTTTGCCTATATTTGATATTAATCAAAAACATAAATGTGAAATTTGTGTGGAATCAAAAATGACAAGATTACCCTTTCATTCTGTTGAAAGAAAAACTGAACCTCTAGATTTAATTTACACTGATATATGTGACTTAAAGTTTGTGCAAACAAGAGGTGGAAAAAAATATTTCATTACCTTTATTGATGATTGCACAAGATATTGTTATGTATATTTGCTAAGAAGCAAAGAAGAGGCTATAGAAATGTTTCAACTTTATAAAAATAAAGTTGAAAATCAACTTAGCAAAAAGATTAAAGCAATAAGAAGCGATAGAGGTGGTGAATATGAATCACCATTTGAAGAGATATGCTCTACTCATGGTATTATTCACCAAACTACTGTTCCTTATTTACCTCAATCTAACGGTATTGCTGAACACAAGAATCGAACATTGAAAGAAATGTTGAATGCTATGTTAAACAGTTCTGGAGCACCCCAGAATTTGTGGGGGGAAGCTTTGCTTTCTGCAAATTATATTCTTAACAAAGTACCTCATAAGAAAACTCATAAAACACCTTATGAATTATGGAAAGGTCATAGACCTTGCTATAAATACTTAAGAGTGTGGGGGTGTCTAGCAAAAGTGATGGTTCCTAAACCTAAAAAGGTTAAAATAGGACCAAAAATAATTGACTGTGTATTCATTGGTTATGCAAATAACAGCAGTGCTTATCGCTTTCTTGTTCATAAATCTGAAATTTCTGATATTCATGTTAATACGTTTATTGAATCAAAAGATGCATCATTCTTTGAGAATATTTTTCCATATAATGAAAATAAAGATTCAAATTCAAACAAAAGACATTTGGATGCTACTAGTAATAATCCTGAAAATATAGACAAAGAGTGTATTGGATGAACCTAGACATAGCAAAAGGGCAATGACTTCAACATCTTTTGGTCCGGATTTTCTAACATTCTTGTTAGAAAATGATCCTCAAATGTACAAGGAATCAATATCCTCTCCGGATGCTTCTCATTGGAAAGAAGCAATTAATAGTGAAATTGAGTTCATTATGCAAAATCATACATGGGAATTGGTGGACCTTCCACCTGGTTCAAAACCCTTATGGTATAAATGGATCTTCAAAAAGAAGATGAAAGCTGATGGTTCAATTGATAAATATAAAGCAAGACTTGTTGTTATAGGCTATAGACAAAAGGAAGGATTGGATTATTTCGACACTTATTCACCTGTTACAAGAATTACATCTATTCGAATGCTAATAGCAATAGCATCTTTAAATAGACTTGAAATGTAAGACCCCAACTTATTATTAATGAAATTTAATTTTCTCTATTTATTATTTTAAAATAGTAAGGGTTGATTTGATTAATGTGGATAGTTAGGGGTAAAATACGCAAATACTTCAAAATAAGCAAGTGGTTATAAAATATTCATTGTTGTCGGGGAATATTCGTTTGGTCGTGGAATATTAAATGATCATTTGGGAATATTCGTATTGACGGTACATGACCATGTGTGGTCCCCATGTGAAAGCGATTGGATGAAGAAAGCGACAAATATAAGTGGTTTAAAAATAACGGCGTAGTTATTCACAGATTATCTTTGTTAAAATACCCGGTGGTTAAAAACACGTAGTATTACACGGTATTATTGCACAAATTATTGATTCTTACATAAGAAGGCACTACTCAATAATGGTTACGGTAATTCTTTATTCAGTATTTTATTGAGTTAATAATTCTTTGCGTTGATATTTTATATTCTTTGTTGTTTGATAATTGTCATTATACGATTATTTTTCATTATCGAAGCAATAATTCATATTATCGAATAATATTATTAGATAACATTATTGGTAATGTCTAGAAAGTTACATCTAAGGAGATGTTTGGTCACCTAAATTGCGCTTGAAGAAGGAGAAATTCTTATTGGAAGCCCCCTGCTTTCAGGAAGGCGCACTGGTTGTCGATATTGTGATTACGTAATATTATTTGTGAATAATTAATTATTGATTCATATGATGAGGAAAATATTAATTTTATGTGGATATAGATGGAGAAAATTTTTAATGTGACAATTGTTGAAAATTGAAATTTTATCTTTTACGATAAAATAATTCATTTAAATATATTATTATATTTTAATAATATAATAATGGTGATATTTTACAACGAATGTGAGATATATGAGTATCTGAGGAGGAAGAGTATTTTTGTTGCAATAAATGTTTTAAAACATGTCGGTGGACCCCATTTATTATTGAAATTTGATTATAGCTTTGTAAAATTGCCCGTTTGTGGATTTGATCAATTTACATTTTGGAATCGGAAAAACTTTCTTACGCAAAGTTGTAGAGAATTGAATTTCCTATAAAAACTCGCATGAGATTGAATTTTCTGATGAAAGGGCTATTTATTATGAATTATTAAAGTTCGAAGCTCTCAAAATAATTGATTTTGGAAGTTTTAAATATTTATATTCACAAAAACGTTTTTTTGTGTTTGGTGGGCATCTTTAACACATGTCATGTTGCTGAATTCAGATGCTTGATGCGTAGGAGGATGTAGAAAAAAATTATAATATTAATTTATTAAATTTTTACGCTTTGGTGTTAAGCGATTTCTATAAATAGGGTCTTAGGTTAGAATTGAAAATCACACCGTAAGCGAAGTTTTATCTCTCTATATTATCGAGCGTATTCTTGTGAGTATTTTGAGTATACTTTGAGTATTGTTAGGCGGTCTGAAGTTCCTTCAAAGACTATACCCGGTATTCAAATTAAGTCTTAATCTTCGAGGTAAGAGATGTTATTTTCTTCTCAAATGATATTATTTCTTCAATATCATTATCTTTGAAATATTGGTTGAAACTTTTATCAAATTTGGAACTTTTTTCATATCGGGGTTACTATTCATGAGTTCTTATTCACGAGTACTTATTCAGTAAGCGTGAAGATGTTTTTTTGTGGAATTTCTATCTTTTGGTGTAGATTCTTATTCACGTATACGACATTATTCGCGATGTCTGACACTATTCATAGAAAAATAAAATTTCTTCTTTTTGTCCAAAATATCTATTACGGATACTAGCTTTGATTGTATCCATGTTTTGATCATTCTTGAATTTTACACCACTATGATTATTTTTGAGGTATTATTTTTGAACATGGATAAAACAAAGTCACGAATCCTTAATCCTTAATCCTTGTCATTTTGTTTCACTTTGGATTCGTTTCTTTAAAAATATTTTCATCATCCTCGGTCTTAAATGATGATATTATTGAATATCTTTATTTTGTAGTGTGAAGATGAATGATTTCTGAAGAATATCTTTGGTAGTAGTGCAAAGATGAACATGTGTTTAGATGAACATGACCGGTGATGAATATCTTTGGCTGTAGTGCAAAGATGAATATTTGATTCGAGATGTATATTGATTGATGTTCTGGGGATAAAAGATGAGCGGTGAACTTTTAAATTCATACATAGAAGATAGTAGTTTGCATTCTCTACTTAACTCTTCTAATGAATTATTATTTCCATTGCGAATATTGATTTAAAATTTGTTGTCTATTGTATTCTATTAGATTTTTTCCTGTTGAAGACTAACGATAATTTGTTGTATATTATCTTAGTCATAATATTCTTCTTGAGCTAGTTGAGCTCACCCTTTTCCTTTTTGTTCCATTTTTCTTCTCGGGAGGCGAGAATATAAGCGAGTAATTAAGTCGGGGTATGGAATGAAGGTTTTAGAAAGAATTGTTTAGTAGTCCTCACCATTTTGTAAAATAATGTATCAATAAATGTGATGAGGATTTATTTGAGTATAGATATTGTCTAGAAGATAATATTTGTATTTAAACTCACAGCTTTTCTTGTTGTAATAATAAAGTTGTAGTTGTTTCTGTACCATGTATTGACAACTTAGAATAGGTGATGTATACCTATTTTGGGGGCGTCATAGTTGGTATCAGAGCTTAGGGATATGATCTCTGGCGGAGATTGGGGAATAGAACTAGGAGGGGAGAGACGTGTAAATCCTTCGCTAGTGTGTCCTACCTAAGCTTAAATTTTTAGTTGGTCAGTATATAGGGATATTATGTGATATATTGATTTCCTTAATTAACCCTTATTTTTGGTGGTGATTTGAGAATGTCGTCGAGAATATTAACAATGGAAATGAGACCAGTGGAGGCGCTTTGTACTCACCAACGAGGAGAACGCAACAAGTGGCAATGTTCCTCTGTGAACAACACCACCGAAAGCGAGATGATGAGCGAGGGGATGTTTAGAAGCTTTTTGTAGTTCATGCAAAATCGAACGAGGAGACTCGTGTTCAAAATCTGAGGAGGAAATGATAGCAATTCACGGGTTGTCACAATGCAAGCGATTCAAAGAGTTGGGACCACGAATTTAAGGGAAAGCGGATCCGATCATGGCGGAAACATGGGTTAAACAAATTACCAAGATATTCGATGTCTTGGGATGCACGGAGAACAGAAGGTTCCATTCGCCACCTTTATGTTAAAGTGGGAAGGCGGATTCTTTGGGAGAATGCGTAAGCGTACCCATCGGTACTTTTCGGCGTATGTCTTCGGGGAAGCGTTTGAAACTATTTAATGACAAATACTTTCACGAAAGTGTTCGTCATATCAAGGAAGTGGAGTTCATCAGATTAGAGCAAAACAACATGGCGGTGTCTCAAGATGAGGCAAAGTTTGCGAGTTATCCAAGTTTGCACCTCATTTGGTGGAGAATGAGGAGCGATATGGCGGATGTTTCTTAGAGGTTTGAAACCCGGCATACGTCAATATCTCATTTCTCATAAACTTTCTCTCTATTCGGTTATTTATAAGCAGGCTCAATTATTAGAAGCGAGATAACTTGAACTGCGGTCGGTGAGGACCACAACGAGGATCGTACGGAGATAGCGATCAGCAGAATAATGATAACCGGCGGAGAAAAGCAGAGCGGACAAAAATGGTAACTACTCTGGTGGTAATCATGGCCATGAAAATAGAAGAAGCGAGTCGGGAGGAGATTTTAAAAGAGGAGATTTAACAACGATTATATGAAGACGGCGGCAGCGGTCTGGCGACAAGAATCGGTTCTATGGGAGGAGAAACGACCACCGGTCGTATATGCTATAAATGCGGAAAGAGGACATATCGGTCCAAACTGTTTCACAACGATTCAAGGTATGCTATAATTGTGGAAAAGAAGGACATATCGCTTTCGAGATTATGCAGTAGCGAAACCTAGTTAATGAGGGGACGGTGACTCAAAAAAGATATCCCGAAAAGTCAAAGTCAGCGATTAAGGAAGAAGCGTTTGTTGTGATGGTCATAATGCGAGGAACCCAAACGAGGTGATCACAGGTAAGCTATTTATAAATTCTTGCGAAGTTTATACCTTACTTGATCCTGGGTGCTACCCATTCATTTATCTCTCCTGCGTGTGCTCAGCGTTTAAACTTGACTTCGGAGAAATTAGACTTTGACCTATCTGTGGAAACTCCGTTAGGAGAAACTTTCATCACATCCACTTTGTTTATAAATCTTGTTTGATTCAAGTTAGCACCATCACCTTACCATTGACCTTATCTCTTTAAAGATACTTGCTTTTGATGTGATTTTAGGGATTGATTGGTTAACTACTCATCATGCCAAAATTGATTGTTTTTCGTAAGGTTGTTAGTTTTCATATTCCTAACCAACTGTTATGCGAATTCAAGCAACTAAACCATTAAAATCAATCAACATCATATCTAATCATAAAGCTATTCGTTTATTGAAAAAGCGGATGTCAAGCTTTCTTAGCCCATGTTATGGATTTGAATAAAGACACGTCAAATTTGAATAATATTCTGTTGTTATTGACTTTCCGGACGTATTTCAGAAGAACTTCCGGTCTACCCCGAGCGTGAAGTTGAATTCTTTATTGATCTTGAACTGGTACAAAGCCCATTTCTAAAACCCCATATCGAATGGCTCCTATTGAACTTCAGGAGTTAAAGGTCCAACTTCTGAGGAATTGTTGGACATCGGTTTCATTAGATCTAGTACATCTCCTTGGGGGGTGCTCTGTTTTATTTGTAAAGAAGAAAGAGCGGGAGTATGCGACTTTATATTGACTATCGGGAATTGAACCATGTCACCATCAAGAATAGGTATCCCTCACCTCGTATTGATGACTTGTTTGACCCGATTGCAAGGGCACAATTCTTTTCAAAATCGATCTTAGATTACGGATATCATCGGTGAAGATTAGAGGCGAGGATATTCAAAGCGCGCCTTGAGAACTTCGGTATGGGCATTATGAATTCTTAGTCATGTCTTTTCGGACTAACTAATGCTCCTATGGCTTTCATGGATATGATGAAGCAAGTATTCAAGGAATATTTGGATCGGATTCGTTGTTGTCTTTATTGATGACATCCTTATATATTCCAAAAGTCGTGAAGATCATGAGCACCATTTGAAATTTGGTACTCGAAAAGGCTTCGTGAAAACAAACTATATGCCAAATTGAAGAAATGCGAGTTAAAGCGAGGAAGTAGCATTCCTTGGGCGCGTGGTGTCGAAACATGGAGTATCTGTTGATCCGTGAAGATTGAAGCAATCAAAGTTGGGAAGCAGCCGAAGTCGGTGTTGAAATGCACGTAGCTTTTTTGGGCTTATTTGGTTATTATCGGAGATTAGTGGAAGGTTTTCTCGAATCGCTACTCCATTAACTTCGCTAACTTCGGAAGGATACAAAATTCGTTTGGAGCGAAGAATGCGAGAAAAGTTTCCAAGAGCTTAAGAGGAGACTTATTTATAAGACTGTTCTAACAATACCATCTGGTTCGGATGGATTTGTTATCTCTGACGATGCTTGAGTGCAAAGGGTTAGGATGTGTTCTCATGCAGCGTGGGAAAGTCATAGCCTATGCCTCGCGACAACTTAAAAGAGTATGAGAGGAATTATCCTACTATGATCTAGAGTTAGCGTGATCGTTCGTGCAGCGCTAAAGATATGGAGGCACTATATATATATGGGAGAAAGTGGAGATATATTCGGACCATAAAAGCCTTAAATATTTCTTCACTCAAAAAGAACTCAACATGGCGGCAATGACGTTGGCTCGAACTATTGAAAGACTACGACCACACTATTGATACCATCACGGTAAAAGCGAGCGTGGTGGTGACGGCGTTGAGTAGAAGATCATATGCGAGAACGAAAGTGCGATGATGTCAAGTATACGATAGAGCCAACTTTAATAGAAAAAGTTAAGGTTGCTCGAGCCAGGCCGACCCGGTGAGTCGATGCGTATGAAGAAGAAAGTCTGAAGAAGGAGCTATTCCTAAGCGAGAATTGATGAAGAAGGAATACTTGAGTCCACTCTAGACTTTGTGTTCCTAACGACTCGATTTGAAGTACAAGATTATGATGGAGGCACACAATACACCATTTGCAATCCATCTCGGAAGTACTAAAATGTATCGTGATCTTGACATACATTTTGGTGGAACAATATGAAGAGAGAGATTGCAAAGTTTATCTCGATGTGTTTAACTTGTCGGCGTGTGAAGGCGGAGCATCTAGTACCTAAGGGTCCGTTGCAACCACTTGAGATTTCGAAATGGAAGTGGGAACATATTACCATGGATTTCGTTACGGGTCTTCCTACGGTTTCTCAAGGCATCAATCTTATTTGGGTTATTGTTGATAGATTAACCAAGTTCGCTCATTTCTTGCCGACACGGAGACTTATTCCTTGAACGTCTTGCTAGTATATACGTGAATGAAATTGTGAGGTTTCATGGCATGCACAGTATCCATAGTTTGGATCGTGACCCAAGATTCACTTCAAGATTTTGGGTTAGCTTGCAAAAAGCTATGGAGCGGAGTTTGCGATTTAGTTTAAGCATACCATCCCCAAGCAGACGGACAATCGAGAGGACTATTCAAACTCTTGAAGATTTATTAAGACTCGTGTCCTAGACTTCAAGGGCGGTTGGGATAAGTATTTACCATTGGTGGAATTCTCCTACAACAACAGATTATCGTGCAAGTATAGGTGTGGCTCCATTGAAGCATTATATGGGCCGAAAATGTCGTTCTCCAATATGTTGGGATGAGGTGGGTGAAGCAACATTGTTGGGACCCGAGTTAGATACGTATGACTACCGAAAAGATCCAAATGATTGACAAGCGTATACAAAGCGGCACAAGATCGACAAAAGAGTTATGCGGATCTTCATCGAAAGGGCGTGGAATTTAGTGTGGGGATCATGTATTATTGTTGCGAGTTGCTCCATGGAAGGGAGTTACAAGATTTGGGAAGAAAGGAAAGCTCAATCCACGATTTATTGGTCCATTTCAAATTCTTGGTAGGAAGTAGGAAATGTAGCCTATAGACTCGCGTTACCTCAAAGTATGTCTCGTGTTCATAATGTGTTTCACATATATCGTACTTCATAAATATGTGAAAGACCCGAATCACGTTATAGAGTTAGAACAGGATGAGATAGCAGAAGACTTAACGTATGAGGAAGTACTGTCAAGATTTTGGATAGAAGGAGCATGTCCTACTGCATGAAAGGTCATACCACAAGTTAAAGTTTTGTGGAGGAATCATCTTTATAGAGAAATGACACAGGAATTGGAAGCGGAAATGAAAGCGAGGTATCCTCACGCTTTTTGAAATACCAGAATGCGTCACGTCGATTTCGAGGACGAAATTTCATAAGGAGGGAGGTTGTAAGACCCCAACTTATTATTAATGAAATTTAATTTTTTCTATTTATTATTTTAAAATAGTAAGGGTTGATTTGATTAATGTGGATAGTTAGGGGTAAAATACATAAATACTTCAAAATAAGCAAGTGGTTATAAAATATTCATTGTTGTCGGGGAATATTCGTTTGGTCGTGGAATATTAAATGTCTTTGTGGGGAATATTAAATGCGGACAAGTATGACCGTGTGTGGTCCCCATGTGAGCGATTGGATGAAGAAAGCGACAAATATAAGTGGTTTAAAAATAACATGGCGTGGTTATTCACAGATTATCTTTGTTAAAATACCGGTGGTTAAAAAAACACGAAGTAGCACTGCGGTATTGCACAAATTATTGATTCTTACATAAGAAGGCACTACTCAATAATGGTTCTGATAATTCTTATTCGAGTATTTTATTGAGTTAATAATTCTTTGCGTTGATATTTTATATTCTTTGTTGTTTGATAATTGTCATTATACAAAGTATTTTTCATTATCGAAGCAATAATTCATATTATCTGAATAATATTATTAGATAACATTATTGGTAATGTCTAGAAAGTTACATCTAAGGAGATGTTTGGTCACCTAATTGCGGCGCCCGAGAAGGAGAAATTCTTATTGGAAAGCCCCTCTTTCACAGGAGCGCTGGTTGTCGATATTGTGATTACGTAATATTATTTGTGAATAATTAATTATTGATTCATATGATGAGGAAAATATTAATTTTATGTGGATATAGATGGAGAAAATTTTTAATGTGACAATTGTTGAAAATTGAAATTTTATCTTTTACGATAAAATAATTCATTTAAATATATTATATTTTAATAATATAATAATGGTGATATTTTTACAACGAATGTGGGATATATGAGTATCTGAGGAGGAAGAGTATTTTTGTTGCAATAAATGTTTAAAACATGTTAAACATGTAAATTGGACCCCATTTATTATTTGAAATTTGATTATAGCTTTGTAAAATTGCCCGTTTGTGGATTTCGGTCAATTTTTGTTTGGAATTCGGAAAAACTTTCTTACGCAAAGTTTTAGAGAATTGAATTTCCTATAAAAACTCGCAAGATTCGAATTTTCGATGAAAAGGCTATTTATTATGAATTATTGAAGTTAGAAGCTCAAAATAATTGATTTTGGAAGTTTTAAATATTTATATTCACAAAACACTTTTTTTGTTGTTTGGTGGGCATCTTTAACACATGTCATGTTGCTGAATTCAGATGCTTGATGCGTAGGAGGATGTAGAAAAAAATTATAATATTAATTTATTAAAATTTTACGCTTTGGTGTTCAAGCGATTTCCAATAAATAGGGTCTTGGGTTAGAATTGAAAATCACTTTAAATGAAGTTTTATCTCTCTATATTATCGGCGTATTCTTGTGAGTATTTTGAGTATACTTTGAGTATTGTTAGGCGGTGCAAGTTCCTTGAAAGACTATACCGTTATTCATTAGAAGTCTTAATCTTTCGAGGTAAGGGATGTTATTTTCTTCTCAAATGATATTATTTCTTCAATATCATTATCTTTGAAATATTGGTTGAAACTTTTATCAAATTTGGAACTTTTTTCATATCGGGGTTACTATTCATGAGTTACTTATTCACGAGTTACTATTTATGAGTTCTTATTCACGAGTTCTTATTCACGAGTACTATTCATGAAAGCGTGAAGATGTTTTTGTGGAATTTCTATCTTTTGGTGTCTGAGTTACTATTCACGTATACTTGCACTATTCACGTGTCTGAAGCACTATTCATAGAAAAATAAAATTTCTTCTTTTTGTCCAAAATATCTAATGCGGATACTAGCTTTGATTGTATCCATGTTTTGATCATTCTTGAATTTTACACCACTATGATTATTTTTGAGGTATTATTTTTGAACATGGATAAAACAAAGTACGAATCCTTAATCCTTAATCCTTGTCATTTTGTTTCCTTTGGATTCGTTTCTTTAAAAATATTTTTCATCATCCTCGGTCTTAAATGATGATATTATTGAATATCTTTGGCTTTGTAGTGCAAAGATGAATGATTTCTGAAGAATATCTTTGGTAGTAGTGCAAAGATGAACATGTGTTTAGATGAACATGACCGGTGATGAATATCTTTGGCACAGTAGTGCAAAGATGAATATTTGATTCAGATGTATATTGATTGATGTTACGGGGATAAAAGATAGGCGATGAACTTTTAAATTCATACATAGAAGATAGTAGTTTGCATTCTCTACTTAACTCTTCTAATGAATTATTATTTCATTGCGAATATTGATTTAAAATTTGTTGTCTATTGTATTCTATTAGATTTTTCCTGTTGAAGACTAACGATAACTTGTTGTATATTATCTTAGTCATAATATTCTTTCTTGAGCTAGTTGAGCTCACCCTTTTCCTTTTAGTTCCATTTTTCTTCTCGGGAGGCGAGAATATAAGCGATGCAAGTCGGGGTATGGAATGAAGGTTTTAGAAAGAATTGTTTTAGTAGTCCACACCATTTTATAAAATAATGTATCAATAAATGTGATGAGGATTTATTTGAGTATAGATATTGTCAGAAGATAATATTTGTATTTAAACTCCGCAGTTTCTTGTTGTAATAATAAAGTTGTAGTTGTTTCTGTACCATGTATTGACAACTCAGAATAGGTGATGTATACCTATTTTGGGGGCGTCACATGAAATACATCAAATGGATGTAAAGACTGCATTCTTAAATGGTGAATTAGATGAAGAAATATATATGGAACTACCTGAAGGTTTCATTGCTCCTGGACAAGAGAGGAAGGTATGCAAACTTGTTAAATCCTTGTATGGATTAAAACAAGCACCAAAAATGGCATGAGAAATTTGATAATGTTATGTTATCAAATGGATTTAAAATCAATGAGTGTGACAAATGTGTTTATGTCAAAAGCACTCATAAGGAATATGTCATTGTTTGTCTTTATGTGGATGTTATGTTAATCATGGGTAGCAACAATGATGTTATCAACTCTACCAAAAGTATGTTGTCAAATAAGTTTGACATGAAAGACTTGAGGATTGCTGATATAATATTAGGAATCAAGATTTCTAGAACATCTGATGGAATTATATTATCTCAAACTCATTATATTGAAAAATTACTTGAAAAATTTAAGAAGTATAATATAATTCTAAATAAAACCCCAGTTGATATAAATCTTCATCTAGCTAAAAATGAAGGTGATAGCATATCTCAACTAGAATATTCTCGTATAATATGCAGTTTAATGTATGTCATGAACTGTACTAGACCAAATATAGCTTATTCGGTAAGTAAGCTAAGTCGGTATACGACCTATCCAGGTAAAGATCACTTGTAAGACCCCAAATTATTAATAAATGAAATTTATTTTTCTCTATTTATTATTTTGAAATAGTAAGGGTTGATTTGATTAATGTGGATAGTTATGGGTAAAATACATAAATATTTGAATAAGTAAGTGGTTATAAAATATTCATTATTATTGTAGGGGAATATTCGTTTGGTCGAGGAATATTATTATCTGCTTGTCGGGAATATTAAATGCTGACGGCCCTTGATCTTTTGTGGGCCCCATAACGGAAAGCGATTGGATGAAGAAAACGACAAATATAAGTTGTTTATAAAATAACGGCGTAGTTATTCACTAATTATCTTGTTGGAATACCGATTGGTTAAAACACACTAATCTGGCGTTGTTGAACAAGTAGCTTTGCGGTATTGCACCAATTATTGATTCTTACGTGAAGGCACTACTCAATAATTGTTATAGTAATTCTTATTCAATATTTTATTTTATTGATTCAATAATTCTTTGCATTGATATTTTATATTCTTTGTTATTTGATAAATTGTCATTACACGGTATTTTCCATTATCAGACAATAATTCATATTATCTGAATAATATTATTGGATAACATTATTGGCAATGTCTAGAAAGTTACATACAAGGAGAGGTTTGGTCACCTAATTGCGCATGATAAGGGAGATCCTTATTGAAGCCCCTCTTTCACAGGAGCAGTGCGGTTGCCCGAGATTGTGATTATGTAATATTATTTGTGAATAATTAATTATTGATTTATATGATGAGGAAAATATTGATTTTATGTGGATATAGATGGAGAAAATTTTAATGTGATAATTGTTGAAAATTAATATTTTATCTTTTACGATAAAATAATTCATTTAAATATATTATTTTAATAATATATTAACGGTGATATTTTATAATGAATGTGGGATATATGAGTATATGAGGAGGAAGAGTATTTTGTGGCATTAAATGTTTAACATATATTTTGTGTGTTGGTGGACACAATTATTAATAGAAATTTGATTATAGCACTTGTAAAATCGCTTTCGTTTATGGATTTGGTTAATTTTTGTTTGGAATTTGGAAAAACTTTCTTCGCAAAGTTGTAGAGAATTGAATTTCCTATAAAAATCGCGAGATTCGAATTTTCGATAAAAGAGCTATTTATTATGAATTATTGAAGTTCGAAGCTCGAAATAATTAATTTTGGAAGTTTAAAATATTTTTAATTACAAAAACATTTTTTACATTGTTGGGACTCATTTAACATGTGTTAGGATTTATTTGATTTCGAGATGCTAAGTGTGCGTAGAGAATTTGAAATATATATAATATTATTACATTAAATTTTCTGCTTTGGTGCTCTAAGCATTTTCTTATAAATAGGGTGCTTAGGTTAGAATTGAAAATCACACCAGAAACTGAAGTTTCTCTCTATATTATCGAGCGTATTCTTGTGAGTATTTTGAGTATACTTTGAGTATTGTTATACGGTGCAAGTTCAAGTCATGCCTTTATATCAAGGTGTTTCAACTAAAGTCTTGTCTTTCGAGGTAAGAGATGTTATTTTATTCGAAAATGATATTATTTCTTCAATATCATTATCTTAGAAATATTGGTTGGAAATTTTATCAAATTTGGAACTTTTTCATGTCGGGGTTACTTATTCATGAGTTCTTATTCACGAGTTACTATTCATGAGTTCTTATTCACGAGTTACTTATTCACGAAAGTACTATTCACGGCGTGAAGATGTTTTTTTGTGAAATTTCTATCTTTTGGTGTCTGATTACTTATTCACGTATACGGCACTATTCACGAATCGGCACTATTATTCAGAAAAATGAAATTTCTTCTTTTTGTCAAAATATCTACTATGGATACTAGCTTTGATTGTATCCATGTTTTGATCATTCTTGATTTTTACTCCACTCGATTACTTATGAAGTATTTTTGAACTTGAATTGTTTAAAATACGAATCCTTAATATTGTTCTTTTGTTTCTTTGGATTCGTTTCCTTTAAAATATTTTTCATCATCCTCGGTCCTAAATGATGATATTCTTTGAATATCTTTGGCTTTGTAGTGCAAAGATGAATGATTTCTTGATGAATATCTTTGGCCCGTAGTGCAAAGATGAATAGGTGTTGAGATGAACATGACGACTCTTGATTAATATCTTTGGCGTAGTAGTACAAAGATGAGCAGTGTTTAGATGAACATGATTAATGATGAATATCTTTGGCTGTAGTCAAAAAAGATGAATATTTGATTCGGATATATATTGATTGATGTTCTGAGGATAAAATATCGACGATGAACTTTTAAATTCATATATAGAAGATAATAGTTTGCATTCTCTACTTAACTCTTCTAATGAATTGTTGTTTTCATTGCAGATTGTTGATTTAAAGCGGTTGTCTATTGTATTCTATTAGATTTTTCCTGTTAGAGACTAACGATAATTTGTTGTATATTATCTTAGTCATAATATTCTTCTTGGGCTAGTTGAGCTCACCCTTTTCCTTTTTGTTCCATTTTTCTTCTCGGAGAGGCGAGAATGTAGCGAAAGTGCAGTCTGGGTATGGAATGATGGTTATAGAGAGAGTTGTTTAGTAGTCCTCACCATTTTTATAATATAATGTATAAATAATTGTGATGAGGATTTATTTGGTATGTATATTATCAGAAGACAATAATTGTATTTAAACTCACGATTATATATGTTGTCGTATTTTGCACGACAAATGTATTAATAAAGTTGTAGTTATTTCTGTACCATGTATTTGGCGACTCAGAATGGGTTGGATGGAATGGACCTATTTTGGGGGCGTCACATCACTGGAAAACTATTTTAAGAGTTTTGGTATATTTAAAACATACTCAAAAATATGGACTGCACTATACAAGATATCCAGCAGTATTGGAAGGATATAGTGATGCTAATTGGATATCTGACAGTAAAGACTCGAAATCCACAAGTGGATATGTCTTTACCCTTGGAGGTGCAGCAGTATCTTGGAAATCCTCAAAACAAAAGTGTATTGCAAGGTCTACAATGGAATCAGAATTTATTGCGTTAGACACAGCTGGAGAAGAAGTTGAGTGGCTTCGTATTTTTTCAGAAGATATTCCAAATTGGTTAGGACCTGTGCCAACTATATGTATACACTGTAATAGCCATTTAGCAATTGGAAGAGCACAAAATCATTTATATAACGGTAAGTCACGTCATATACGACGAAGACATAATACCGTTAGACAATTGCTCTCAAATGGAATTATCTCAATTGACTATGTAAAGTCAAAAGATAATATTGTAGATCCGCTTACAAAAGGTTTAACAAGAGAGCAAGTGGTAAGATCATCGAAGGGAATGAGTTTAAAGCCTATTGTTTAAATAAGAGTCGTTATAGTGGCAACCCAACCTAGCTGATTGGAGATCCCAAGATCTAGGTTCAATGGGCAAACCAAACTATGTAGTACTCAGTAAAGCACTGAGGAGTTATTTAATCCTAACCATTCCTAAGATGAGACAGTGCACATCTGCCATGAGAATTAAGATAAGTTACGCTTTTAATGACTTTTATATCTTGAAATACGTTCAAGTGGAGTATTGCAGGATACTCTTGATAAAAGTCACCTACGTGAGTAAGAAGGGGGCCACTTCTGTGAGAATTTTGAAGGCTGAATTCTCTAATATACTCACGGAACCAAGAGGTGTTTCAAGGCTAAAATGAACACAAACGTGAGAACCAACTATGTCTGAAGAGATATTTTGTGAATTCTATTGTCTTGGTTTACACGAAAAGCTGACACTTCAAAGACATCAAGTCTAATGATTAGCCAAGTAAATCCGATAGATTTTACTAGGGCAAGTTCAAAGCCACTAGGCTACTTAACCTGATGAAATATCTTTTCTCATGTACTCGAACTATATTTATTGGGATGTGAAGTAGGCAAACATTGCAAGGGAAACCATTTTCATTCCTCTTAGCAATTGAGTTATGGGTACTAAATTAGTTAGTGATAAGTCATAACTACTTAATTTTCTACTGTTAATTTATCCTTCTAGTCACGCAACAGGAGAAAAAAATATCACATACAGAGAGAACTAACCGCAATGATTACACTTCACAAACTATATCGAGGGATGAAGTAGATCTAGCTTATGTTACCAATTTTCAACTTTTTTCTATCAAGATGTATTGGTATGTACTTCTATCATATTCAACTATAAAATCAGACTGATCAGTTATCAAAAAGAAAAAGGTGTTACAATCTTGTTACATTTTAGCAAGATTGTAATGTACTACAAACCAATGTTACCTAGATTGCAATTCGATGTAGTAGTGGAACGAAAAACGTCACAATCTATGGAATACGAAGAGTACTGATGAGGGTAGGTTTCTTGAGTTCTTTTGGTATAAAGTGGTATGTTAGAATAACTTTCTTAAAAAAGCGGTTAAATCCAGTTAATGTCGCAACATGTCGCACCATGTCAAGTTCTTATAAAGACGCCCACAAGGTGCTCACTTGGTGACACTAGTTGATATTTTTTAGTTTTCTTACCAATATTAACTCATTTATGATACAGTGTTTTAGATTTATCTATGTAATAACTAAGCTTATAATAAATATGTTAGATATTTTGAAGGAATGTTATATATATAAGCGATCTTAGTCTTTCATTATATTTAATCCTAGCCATTGTTTGTAAGACCTAGTGACTATATAATGATGTCCCTATTTTGCAAAGTCATAAACCATAGTTGTAATAATTTTGTGGAATAAAAGTATTGGTCTCTTGTTACTAAATAGGCAAAAGATGTTTTGGATCACTAAATGTTTCGTAAGTAAAATGTTCTATGTTATTTACTAACATGTTACTGTTTTTTCAATCCCAAAATAAACTTACTAATTTTATTTTGGTTTGTCACAAAATAATGGGTAATGGTAAGAGAATTAAATTGTTGGGATTGCAAATATATAGCCTAGCATTGTTCCTCAACACATGTTATGTTTTCAATTTTAGACCAGTTCTCTTCAATGTTTTGACTTTTCAATACTAGCCTCCAATTATATACTCATTTTTGTCTGTTTCAAAATTTCAATTAAGCATTAATGGTTTAGTTTCCAATATTACCCCAAATATTAAATATAACTTTGGTTATCTTATTATTTTGCCCAATAAATAACACTCTCTTTTTCTAATACAAGGATAATATAGGCAATTGATATACTCCTCCCTCCTTAATATATAATGCGTTTTAGAGAAATGTATATAAGTTGTTTGAGAATTTCAAGTAAGCATTAATTGCTTAGTTTCCAATATTATCAAAAGTATTAAACGTAACTTTGATTCTCTCATTATTTTTTGTTCAATAAATAACAAACTCTTCTTTCAATACAAGGGATTTGATATTATAGTTAATGTTATACAATCATTACCTTAATACTTGTGCACAACCCTAAAACGACTTATATTAAGGAACGGAGGGAGTAATATTTAATGATATTCAATTATTTCCTTAATATTTGTGCACAATTCTAAAATGACATATATTAAGAAACGGAGGGAGTAATTAAATTGAATAAAAAACAATAAATAAATGCAGTACATAGAGAATTAGAAACAGGGGAATTGTGATAAACATCGGGGAGAGAGAGAATTATGGGAAAGAGGGGGAATTATGATAGATGTAGAGGAGAGAGAGAATTATAGGAAAGAGAAATAATAGAAACCCTCAAATTTTGGACTAGTTATAATTAGTCAAATTAGTGACAAATTGAAAAAACATAATATTGTAAAAAATAGAATTAGGATGTTAATTTTTGGAGTAATAAATACAGAATTAGGACGTTTATTTTGGGACCAATAAATAATAAGAACCCCTATGTTTGTAAATAATTATTTATATTGACAAGGTATCTCTCATTAGTCAACCAGATCTTACTTTGGTTAAAATTGAGGCCCCTAGGAGGTTGGGTCCCTTAAGTTTTGGGTTTGATTTTTACTAAGTTCATGTTTGTTTGCAATAATTATAATCTTAGAATTATATTTTTATAGATTATAATCTCAAAATTATTAATCTTAGAATTAAATAGTCATAGTCACATGTTCGTATAGAATGAGATTATTCGTAGAATAATTTAATAGATTATAATAAGTGATTGGACGTTAAACAGTCCACATTCCAAGTCATTTTGTTATTCTTGCACCGATAGTATTAAGTCTAATTTTCAAAACATACAAGAAACTTAGGATTAATAGTTTAATCCAAGTGTTATTCTTGCAAAACCAAACATGACCCAAGTGTGTAATTTTGTATTATTATTTTTTTTAAGACTTTTTTTCCTTAGTAATATAAGCCAAAATACTGAGTACCACATCGATATGAGAGGGACTAGTAAATCTATTTAGCACCTCCCTAAGTAATCATAAAGTTGGCTATGGCAAAGCGTGTTTGACACTCGCTTCAAACTACCGTGCAACAAGAACAGCATCAATGAGCATAATTGTTGAGAGAATAGCATGTGAGGCAGTATAATATGAAAAAAAAGTATAGAACTTTCCCAAATCTTAGACAATGCATCGAAAATAGAGACTCAATAAACCCTAATCACCCAATAAAACAACTCCCTTCATACTGCCGAAGAAGACGGTATCAATAGAGAACCTTCTACTCCCTTCAATAGAGCCCTAGAATTTTTCCCAATCGAATTTCAACTGAAAAATGTCTTCGGTGCCATCATCGTCCGCTTCTTCATCTTCACAATTCACGTATTCGAACGACGGATCTTATTTTCCCATGCCATTTCACCTCCAACAACAACCGCAGCCCTACCCAACGATGCAATATACCCCAGCCCCGCCGGCCGTGAAAGTCGTTCCTGCTCCGGCCGCCGTCCAAGGCGTTTACACGTTGCCGCAGTACCAGCAGGTAATTACATTGATTTTTTGTCAAATATAATTTGAGGGAACAATTTTGCACAGCTAATATATCTATGATGGAGACTTGTGCTAAGAAAATAGTTTAAGGAACACTTGCAAAAATATAACAAATAGGAGGGTTAGATTTGCAATTTAGTTTGATTTTTCTTATTTCTATTTAGTTTCACTTAGTACAAGCACAGTCATATACATACGCCAAAGTATGGTGTAGCAGTTGGTGAGTCTACATTCTTATTCAATTTGATTTTCTTTATCAATTGCATAACATTCTGCTCTACACAAATATAAAATGTTTAATATTTATAGAAATGTACGTACATGCATTTAAATAATACTCGCCACGTTTCGAAATAACAGGATCATGTTTGAATTTTAAATCCAACTTGAGATATTTTCAAATTAAAAAAATGAGGTGATTCATTTAACTTTTGAAAACAATAAAACTTCTAAATATTGTAATTAGTAATACTATTTAGATAGTTTACAATTTTTATAATTGTATTTTCTAAAACTAAATTGATTCATATCAAGTTTGAATTCAATATTATTCCAAATTGACTTCAACAAGTCAATGTTGCTCCTATATTTTGGAAAGGAGGAAGTACACTATTATATCTTCAAATGTGAACTTCGTTTGTAAGCATATTATATATATATATATATATATATATATATAATATTCATAACTAATGTGAATTGGTATGTATAATCTGATAATATGTATGCCTCATTGTTTTGCACATCAGGTACACTAGTTTTTCAGCTTATCCGAGATTCTGAGTATATTGGACTCCAAGATTTGAACTTAGCATTTTGTTAGCATCTTTGCATAGAAGGAGAAGCTAAGATTGACATACGTATATTCTTTGTTAGTTTTGTGCTGCATATTTTCACTTGATTTTTTCCTTATAAGTTTTAAAATCACTTAATGGAATTTATGTACACTCAATTCCAGACATTGTTTCCATCTATGCACAAGTGCAAGTTCTGTTAGGTGTTTTAGGTATGTTTCTTTTAGTGGTTTTAATGGGTTCTATTTGTTTAAAAATTAAAACTGTACTTGCTAAAAGGTGTACTTTTGGCTTGTCCTGACTTTACTAGTATATGTAGGTACATATTTATATGTAGCAGTTTAATTCTTTATTCTTCTTTTCTGAAGATTTTTATATGGGATCATAAACTTACACAGGGTCAATGATATATTAGTAGTGAAAAGTGAACATAAACTTCTTGAAAAATGTATATTTTTGGTTTGGGTGTATATGAATATCATGTTTATTCACTATTAATTCATATATTTTATTAGCAGGCTCAGCAACTATTTCAAAGGGATGCTCAGACAATCACTCCTGAAGCTCTGGAAAGTGTCAAAGCTGCACTTGCGAGCAGTGAAATCGAGCATAAAGCAGAGACTAAAAAGAAAGCTATACCTCGTAAAGCAGCCGGTCAAGCTTGGGAAGATCCAACTCTTGCAGAATGGCCAGAAAGTATGTTTCATTTACCTGCATCCTGTTTTTGCTTGATCCTCGATCATGTTAATCATTGTAGGTTGTCTTAAACTCGGTCTTGTTCTATATAATGTTTTAAACAATCGAATCTTGCAATTTAAGGAGAGTATCTCGCTTAAGGTAGCAGGTGGCTGTAGTTGTTACCTTATTAATTTATTTAGAAACACAACCATAAATTAGCACATGAATTAATGATGTCCTCCTTTACTCGATATCCTAAATTGCGTTGCAATAATAAGGGAATGAGACACTACAGGTATTAACTCATAAGTTATAAATCAACCATTCAGCATGACAGCCAGTGTTCTAAAAATCTCCGCTTAGGCGCTAGGCCCCCCGACGCCTCACCTAGGCCTAAGGCGGCAAAAAAATCCCTCCAGGAAATTAGGCGGGGCCTATGTGGGGTCTAGGCGAAGAGTTTTTTTTATTTTAATAACTACCCAAACCAGATTTTAATATATTTATTTTTCTAATGATTTACCATATTCATAATACAAGTTGTAGCACATTAAATCACAACAAAAAGTGAACAATATCAAGTCAAAATAGATACTTTTATTATAGTTATAATTTTTTGAACTTGTACCAACTTCAAATTATATAAATGATGATACATTTGTAATATTTAGTTTAATTCAATATAATTCTTAAATTTATGTTAAGTTTCTTAAGTTTTAATATTGAATTAAATTCTTGAAATTTTAAATTTTATTATTTAATAGCAATCTTACTTATGAATAAAACTAATACGTTAAAAATATGTTTGAACTTTGAACAATTGCATGTTTATGTTTGAACTTTGACATTAACAATATGGATATGTGTTTGAACTTTAAGCAAAAGTCTTTATTATCTTTATTATAGATTGTTTTGCTTTATATTATTGTTTTGTTTGGATAAATGTAAGATAAAATATTAAAATTGGCTTAAAATAAAAATCCCGCCTAGGCCCCGCCCAGGCCCTGCCTAGGCTCCCTAGGCGCTAGGCCCCCCTCGGCCGCCCGCCTCCCGTCTAGCGCCTTTTAGAATATTGATGATAACATCCATGTAATTATATAGTGCACCGAAGATTGGTTTTCATAATTTTTTGTGGCGATTCTTCACTGATATAGGTCAAAATGCAGTGTCTCATTCATCGTAGTTCCAACAATGTTTTCTTCTTTAGGACGTTTAGACCAATGCTTGCCCTTATTTTTTCAATATTCTTTTCTTTTTATTTGGGCTTATGGGTCCTTGTTTTGGTCTGTTTGTTTGTAGAGAGGAAATTGGCGGGGAGGGATGATAAGTAGGAGGAAGAAAGTTGTGGGAGAATATGGGTGACCTACTACTTCATTTTCCTTTGGTGATGAACCTCTCATCTGTTATTACTTATTTTGTCTCTTTGGGGTTTTCGGGTTATTGCAGACCATTTGAGGCTATATTAGCTAGTTTGTGGCACTAGGGTGGGTAGCGGAGTAAGGAAGTGGTGAGATGCAGCTCGCCTTATGTATCATAATATAATATGGTCTTTGTTGAGGTGGTTGTGTCAAAAGAACTGAGTTGGACGTCCCCAGGTGTGTTTTCCATGCTGAACCTTCTGGTTCCATGAGCCTTGTCTGGGCTCTATTGTACCTCTTGTGTATTTTTTGGGTGAGCTTGAGATTGGATAGAAGTAGGCATGCACAATAGGCTGACCTGGCCTGGTATATGGGCCTGACAAGTCTTGGACGTTGGCCAGGCCAAGTCAGGCCTTTGACTTTTGGTATGGCAGGCCCGACCTGGCCAGATTTGGGCATAAAAAACGTGGTTTGTTTAGGCTTGCAGGCTAGGCCAAGGCCGGACGGTCTAGTCCTTTTTTTATATAAATTTTCATGTTAAATATTAAATATGTTAAATATTAAATATGAAATGTTAAAAATAAAAACTAATAAAATTTTGTAGAAATAATTCTTTTTAATGAAGAACAAGAAACTAACTTATTATTAATATTTAATAAACTAACTTTTAATGTTAAATATTATATAAACTAACTAGTTTTATTCATTAAAGATACAATCACCTATATATAGTGCAAGGGTTTCTATAGTGTGCCCATGGTTCTCTTGTAATTACTTGTTTTTCTTTAAATCCTAAGTGAATGAATGAATGAACAATGCAGATGTGATTTTACATTTTAGTAAGCAACTTATATTTGGGCATTACTTGAGTACATATATTAGTTATTTATTAATGTTAATGTGAAGATTTTAGATCCAAATAATATTACATAGGATGATACATTGATACTTCAATGATAATACTGATATTACGTGGTTTTGCATGAAAGACTTGTTCTCCTTGCATGTTTCTTGAATGTAATTGATAGTTGCCAAGTGTTAAAAAAGAGTACTACCAGGCCAGACCTTGGGCGTTGGACCAGGCCGGACCTAGGCTGCAGGCTGAACGGGCTTTTTGGCTAGGCGGGGCCAGGCTGGGCTTTTCCCTTCAAATAGTGGCCTCTTTAAAGCCTCAGGCCGGACTTTGACCAGTTCGACCCCAAGTTGGATTAATGCCAGAACGCGGGCCGCGGGCTTTTTGTGCACCTTTAGATAGAAGTTATATTTTGTCGTTTGTGAACCTTTCCTGGTCAGGGTGTGTATAACTTTTTGGGTCTTTGAGTGCAACTTTTGTGCAAAAATTTATTATCTTTGTGACAAGGGTATAGAATTAGTGTTTTGGAGATCTGGTTTACCTTTTCTGGGGGAATAACTGATTTAATTCATTAGAGAAGTCTGGTTTTCTCTTTTTTATGTGTCTCAACTGCTTTAATGGTTTTCTATTTAGGTTTTCCCTTTGGCTGAGTTTTCAATACATTTTTACTTTAAGAACCAAAATATTAAGCAGAAGGTAGTGGACGGTAGCACGTCTGATTCATATCAGAAGGTTGTATCTTGATTAATTTGGGGTTCAATACCCATCAGATTTTTGTCAGTTTCAAATTTTGTCATAAGAAAAAAAAAGAGTTGATATGCTTTTCTCTTTACTATCATTCCAGTTAGAAACATTCTTGTCTTCTCTCCTCCGTTGCAATGTCTGCATATGCCGAACATTCCGAATTACAAAACAGTCCCACCAAAACCAAACCTAAAACTAACCAAAACCCCAAGCTCCATGAACCCAGTGAGATCTTGATAGAACCCCACTACGAACCAGCACCAGAACCATATGATGCAAATGATGATTCCAAGCACCTTGAGCCACGTATGTGTTAACATGCCATCAATTTATGACGTGTCAACTTCTATTGATCCAAATTGAGATAGATCAAGAAGATGATAAAAATATGAAAGAGCGATCACTGTAGTGGAAAAAAGTGCAAGAGTTCATGGTAGTAATTTGTATTTATTCCCTTTTGATGTTATTTTGGTGTTTTTTCTTCAAGATTCCTCATATTAAGTCTTATGTTTGCGGCAATTTTTCTTGGCAGATGATTTTCGTCTATTTTGCGGCGATCTAGGAAATGAGGTGAATGATGATGTTCTTTCAAAAGCATTCTCACGATTTCCCTCGTTTAACATGGGAAGGGTAAGTTCCCATTTAATCATTGACATTATATTTTTGAACTGGTTAAGATATGTGTTGCTTGGTGTATATGAGCTGTTTGCTATCTTCACATGTTTTTTAAAAGCTTGTGTTTAGCTCTTTCATTCTACATGTTAAGATAGAAGTCTGTTTAAGTCTACTTAGTGGTCTTACAGTTGATAAATGCTTATAGTTTGCAGGTAAGAGCCAAGATACTTTTGAATAAACACCCAACTAAATGCAATACATTATAGTGAGTTTATTAGCCTACCGTGCATGACTATTGGGAGATTTGTCTGTGGAAGAGGTTATACAAGGCATAAAGTTGGCTGTGGAATAATTTTCAGGGTCATTTTGTTAGTAGAAGCATTGGTGTGGAGTGTTATTGGTGAAGCCTAGTCTAACTTTAATTTAGAGGTAATTGTAAAACTGTCCAAAAGGCAATTGAATTGATATAATAAAATTTAATTACCATCCATTGAATTATGTCTGAGAAACATTATATAATATCTAATAGTAATTGATATATTATCTTGATCCGCATCCCCTCCTTCGAGAAAAAAGCGTCCTCAAAATTTCAAAATTTCTTGGATCTCTATGCATATAAATATTTTGAAATCTATTACCTTTGAGTTATGGGTTGCATGCTTTGACATGACCTTCAAGTTAGGTAGTTGGATATTGGATAACCCTAGTCCAGTGGTTTCAGTTTTTTGGTTTGCATGTATGAATTTGTTTACTCTACTTTGCGATTCAAGTTGTATGAGGGAGAGTGAGGCAAGTTCATTCTATAATTATATGTGAATCCCTTGGAACTAGAATTTGTTGCAGGTTCCTTAATCCATTGTGCGTAATCTTGAATTTGATGCTCTATCATCGGTCACTACTATAAAAAGCAATGTTTTAAAAGGCGCTAAAGGAAAAGTAGGAGGAGGCTAGGCGGGATTTTTTTTATTTTAAGCCAATTTTAATATTTTATCTTACATTTATCCAAACAAAACAATAATATAAAGCAAAACAATCTATAATAAAGATAATAAAGGCCTTTGCTTAAAGTTCAAACACATATCCATATTGCTAATGTCAAAGTTCAAACACAAATGGGATAAATAAATGATTTTTAGGTCACTCTGTCGACTTACAAATTGGGTCACTGAACTTTTTTTTCTTACAGTCAACTTAGTGAACTTTAGTTTACTAACAAAACGTTTGCAATTTCGTTAAGTCTGTTGACTTTTAACGGAATTTGACACATAAGCAGCTGAGTTGGAAAAAAAAAGCTTGTGTCAATAATTATCTCACGTGGCCTTGATTATGTGGAAGAAAAAGGTAAATTTGGTAAGAGGAAGAAGGGGGATGGTGGTTTGGTTGAGAAAGTTGAGGATGATGGTTCTGAAAGTAATGTTGAGAGTTGGAGCAGTGTCGATTACAAAGTCTGGTTTGTTTTGGTCAGAGAAGTTTCAGTTTGTGGAGGCAGTGAAGTTGGTTTCAGATTGTGGTGGCGGTAAATTAGAAAAGTTTGCCAAAAAATAAGAAAATTCATTTATAAAGAATTATTAAATATTTTATTTCTAATTTATATTATTATATTTGTAAAGAAGTACATAAAAATTCATTTGATATTAATTACAAAATAATTATATATATTTTTCATTTATTTTCTTGTTTTTTGATTAACTTTTCTAATTTATATTATTATATTTGTAAATAATTAAACAAAAATTCATTAGATATTAATTACAAAAATATTTAAATATATTTTTTATTTATTTTCTTAATTTTTGGCAAACTTTCTAATTTATATTATTATTTGTAAAGAATTAAGTAAAAATTCATTTGGTATAAATTTTTCCACTTGGGATAATTATTGACACATAAGCTTCTTTTTTTTTCAACTCAGCTGCTTATGTGTCAAATTCCGTTAAAAGGACTTAACGGAATTGCAAATGTTTTGTTAGTAAACTAAAGTTTAGTGAGTTGACTGTAAGAAAAAAAAGTCCAGTAACTCATTTGTAAGTCGACCTAAAGTAGAGTGACCTACAAAGCATTTATCCCAAACACAAACATGCAATTGTTGAAAGTTCAAACATATCTTTAACGTATTAGTTTTATTCATAAACAAGATTGTTATTAAATAATAAAATTTAAAATTTCAAGAATTCAATTCAATATTAAAACTTAAGAAACTAAACATAAATTTAAGAATTATATTGAATTAAACTAAATATTACAAATGTATCATCATTTATATAATTTAAAGTTGGTACAAGTTCAAAAAATTACAACTATAATAAAATTATACACTTTGACTTGATATTGTCCACTTCTTGTTGTGATTTGATATGGTATAACATGCATTATGAATATGGTAAATCATTAGAAAAATAAATATATCATGATCTGGTTTGGTTTGGATAGTTATTAAAATAAAAAATAACTCTGCCTCGCCTAGCTTGCCTAGGCCCCGCTTAATTTCTGGAGGATTTTTTTTGCCGCCTTTGGCCTAGGGTGGCGCGCCAAGGGGGCCTAAGCGCTAAGCGGGGCACCTAGGGATTTTAGAACACCGATAAAAAGTAGTTCTTGAAGATTAGCAAAGAGATCATAAGAGAGGAGGAGGAAGTAGCCTTAAGTTGATTGAAAATGTAAATGGAAGCAACTAGAATGACGAGATAAATTGCTAACTTCTTGAATAAGGTGTGAAGAACACTCTTATTCTCTTTTGGGTGAATATCTCTTTCTGTATTGAAAGCATGCCTCAACTGTCTGTTGTGATGCTTGAACTGTACTTTTAGACTCAAGGCATCTGATATCTAAGAACCTGGTGGGAAAATGGTTGTGGCGTTTTTTTTAAGACCCAACTGTCTTTGGCATAAGTGATCATAAAAAGCATGTAGTCCAATAGAATGGGTGGTGCAAATCTATTCGTCTTTTTTGTTACTCATTCAAGTTTTTGGAAGTCCATTGCCCAAGGGTGAAACTTCTTTCATTTTTTTTATTTGACTTTATTGGGTAATTGTATGCACATGATTTTTTGGGAAGATATGAGTTGGGGATGCTGTAGTCTCTTTATCTTTCCCTTGTTCTTCACCTCTTGTTTGAACACAATTCTCCCATGCTAACAAGCTATCTAATTTATTTGAAAGAGTGAAAATTTTTGTTGAAATTTTCACTTCCTTTGTAATGTAAATATGTCAGGGAGGTGGAGGAATACCCTTTATTATTCAGCTTCTTAATTTAGTCTATATTTTCAATCCATGGAAGATTCATGTGGACCCTTGATTCCTCAAGAACCTTTTCTTGCAAGTATTCTTCACCTTACTCGAGTATTGTCAGTTCATCATTTTTCTCCAACTTTTTATATTAGGAAGTCAAAGGTTCCTCAAAAAGTGCAAGTGTTTTGTGTGGTCTTTTTTTACCATTAGTCAGCTTAAATAGTTACGACATGCATTAGGGCATATGCATTATATATCTTTATCTCTTGATGCGTGTTATGTTTTATTCAAGAAAGCAAGACAAATTCTCATTTTTTCACTATCCATTGGCTTGACGTTTGTGGTGTTTTAATAAGATGTGTTGAGTGAGTGTTGGATTGTGGAAGATATTCTAGGGTTTTGGTGGACGGAAGAATAGGACGATTTGTTGGAGTTGTTTGTTTTGCCAATTTGGGATTTGAACTTAATAGGAATGCTAGGATATTTTATGACGAGGTATGAACGTGATTTACATTGGGATAGTATGTCTGAATATTACATCTTTATGGGTGCACACAATGGAAACTTTCCGAGAAGTTCCTTTCTCAAATCTAATATGAAATTTAACTGTAAGTGCACAATATTTATTGATGGATTCTGGCCAGTATAGGTCGATCCCAAGAAACCTTATATATATATATATATTTTAATATCCTTTGTTTTTAATTCAGGCAAATTTGAAATAAAGGTTGCTAAGTTGATTAACTTGACCAATGAAAGATAGAAGAAGAATCAAAGCTTGAAAATTAATTACAAGAAAATAATATAGCAACCCAAATCCTGTAAGAAACAATCATAACAATTAACAAGTAATCTTTCCTTTTTTAACCCAAACAATGCCACTGGCTAGATGTACAACGTTAAAAAGCAAATCTATTTAAGCTCTAATAAATTTTCTTCAAATTTGAGCTCCATTCTCTTTTATATAATGATTTCTATATTTAACTAGCCTATGCATAAACTATGAAAAATTCAAGGATTAACAATAATCTATCTTACACAGGGATTGACAGTTGATGCTTCACCATTGCCAGGATGATGTTTCCACTTGCTTTCTTTGTTTTCTTTAATTTGGGAGGACTTCTTGTCCTTCACTTGCATTGTTATTCATTTCTCTCATCTTTAATAAAAATACTTTTCTTCTATGTAAAAAATAATCCGTGTATTTAGTGGTCGCAGTTTTATTTACTTGTGTGAATGTGCATACTTGTGCTATGTCTATTGTGTTTATATTCTGTATTTGGAATTGGTCGCTCTGTCTTCATAATTTGCTGTTCTGTTATTTCCTAGTTATATCCTTGTAGGTCATTAATTGATAATGTTTCTTGCTTTTTTGGTCTCAGGTTGTTAGAGATAAGCGTACTGGCAAAACCAAGGGCTATGGATTTGTTAGTTTTGCCAACCCTTCAGATCTCGCTGGTGCACTTAAAGAAATGAATGGTAATTAAAATTATTACTTATAGGCTCTCTTGCAAGATCCTTTTAATTGCACACTTTTGGTACACCATACACAATTTGTATGTAACACAATATATGCCTGTTTAACAGAAAAGATGACTTACACTTGGGTAATAAGTTTTCTCCTTCAGTTTTGTAACCTATAGACATAGTTCGGGACTAATAACTAGTTTTGTTATAATGTTGTTTGTCTTTCTTAAATGGTCATTATCTGGATTGACACAAAAATAAAAGTTTGTCAAACTAATTTTGTATTTTAAACTATCTTGCCACATAGACTAGTTTCTATTAGTAGTAACACATACATTTTAATTGAATGTGACAGTTTATTCCTCGAGTGATACACTCCAAATTTAGATGTGTCCCATCCCCATTTGGATTTCACACACTTTTTAAGATGTTGACTCCCAAGAATAACTTCGACCCGTATTTTCATTTTCTTGAAACCCCTATTAAATGGTAATATTAAGAACTTAGAAACTAAGGAGACGGTTTTGGGACATCAAAAACAGGAAGAAGGGATCTCTATATCAAGACAGGAGTAATATCTGAAATAGTGGGAAAACTAGTTTCTGTTCTTGTGTGACAAAAAAGAAGGTTTATCAGAAAACAATTAAAAAATTTCCTTTGAAACTTGGTTTCAGGTAAATATGTTGGAAATCGACCAATCAAACTACGTAAGAGCAATTGGAGAGAAAGAACTGATACCGAAGCCTTGGAAAGGCAAAAGGTGCATTTTATTTCTGCACTACGTGGCTTTTAAATTTAATTATTGGCCGTGTGTATATCCGCTGACTATGGTGTTGGTTCTTGGTCCTTTTGGCAGAATCACAATCACAGAAAATCAAAGCTTTCAAAGAAGAGCGTGTTGCACAAATGAGCATCAAAGCTAAATGATTGTACCCCTGGTAAGTGGATATTGATAGATCCTTGAGAGCTTTCACATTGTTCTTTTTGTTATTTTCTGCATGTTTCTAATTCCTTCATGCAGAAAGCAGGCAAAATTCTATTTGAAGTTTAACATGGAACCGTAAGAGTTAGTTAGCTCAATAAATGCCTACAAGAAAAAATCTCGAGGTCGCTAGTTTGAGTCATATTGAAGCCAGACCTCGAGTATTTACTCTTGAATTCTCTATACCGGCATGGAAAGTCTTGCCTTTGACTAAACTGTTGAGTGAGGACAAAGTCCCATAATATAAAAAAAGAAAAAGACAAAGAAATTTAATATGGTGGAACATATTATACAAATCTTGAATTTTGATATTATATTGAAAACTTTGAGCTATAATTAGAGAAAATAAATAGAATGGTAAACACGTTGAGAACTCAAGCATAGAACTAAACGTTTAGGTAAATAACATGAAACAAGGGGATCATAGGAAACATGCCTAGACGAGTCAAAGTCTTTACAATGTTAAGGCCTAGTTTAATAATGTAGGATCTTTAGAAAAGTAAATGACTTTGTGCCACTGTACCATACATGTCACCACATATGACTACCCCTTGATATTCTTGGTTTCACAGTTTCTTCTTTAGATTTGTTTCTTAAACTAACACTCCTGCACCTATTCCCAAAAATTAGCGACAAAACCACATTGGCCTATGGGCAGAAAGATGAGATCTCCTTTTTTTTTAAGAAAGATGAGATCTCCCTTTTTTTTAAACTAACGCATCGACTCTCAATAAGTAAGTCCAATAATCTGTTAATATTTCAAAGACAATAGTATGAGCTGGTAACAATCTCAGTTTGCCACAAAGAGACGATATTTATTCTCTTGGAAGAACCAGCAAAGAGAGGTTTGGTGGTGGAAGTCCCAAAGTTGTCTGTTGGGTTTATTATGCGGTGAGTCGGTCACGGTTCGATGGTTGAGAGTGGTTGGTGGTGAGGGGAAGAGCAGATGACAATACAGCCAACAGAGCATTGGTAGTAGCTGGATGGAGGTGGGAAAAACTGTTCGAGGTGGCGACAATGACGTCGACGCTCATGATATCAATGGTAATTCAAACAAGGTGCCAAGTGAGTACTAGTAGTGGTCATAACAAAAGGGATATCACTATTAATAAAGTGGCTCCATGAGCTGCTGATGTCAGCGTTGGTGTAGTTGGGTCACAATTTATTTCTCCTTTTACCCCTGCAAGTTTAGTGATGTTATTATTTTGTCCTTTTAAATTTTGTGACTGTTGTTTGTCTTATTTTTTTTAGTTTTTTATGATATTGTTATGTTCTAACCTAATTTGCTGTACATTTCTGCAAATCTTTTTCTGCAGGCTCCGACTTTAACTTGTCGAACCTTATTGGTTGATATGCACGATTGGACGGCCATAGAATTTAGCATCTAAATTCTGCTCTGATTAGCGTCTACCTTTCAGATAATTTTCAAACATTCTAGAACTCCGTACTCCATGAGTTTTTATATACAGTATTGTGTGAATTAGTAGACTAGTATAAATTTGGAAGAAGTTGAAGATTAAATGAAACTTTTCTCACATTCCCTCTCCTCAAGATACTCAAATCCATGTAGTCAAAAACTTGAGGTATGCTTTAATAATTGGTGTCACTATATTTGCAATCTCCAGTAGTTGCGTTTATAAGGGTGGTCCATGACTACTGTTTAAACAAGAACCGAGTGTGTATATTGTTTCTTACGACTGTATTATATACATTTGATGCTGGAATCTGAAGAACATGTTCTTTCCTTCTGAAAATGAATATGCATATTCACATCCTTGTTTTCATTGCAGCATTATGAAGGACTGCGATCGGTCTATAAACCTGGTTTATCGAACTTAGGTTACATTTATTTGCAAAAATGTTGGATGAGATGAGACAAGTCCGTTATTAATCTGTGGTCTATTTATTATCATTTTAAGGTTATTTGATAGATCACATTAGACTTGTAATCCATTATCAAGTGGCCTTTGAAATGTAAAAAAAATGTACTTCATAAGATTAAATAATGAACTAATCATGTGATAAAATAGTCTGTAATGGTAATAATGAACTAATCATGTGATAAAATAGTCTGTAATGATAATAATGAATTAATCATATGATAAAATGTAATGGTAATTTTGTTTTGTTACAACATTTACGGGTGTGGAAGAGGAGTTTTGTTTCTTAATATTCAATGTGTTTGTTCGTGTGTTTTTAAATATTCAACGTGTTTGTATGTTTAATGTTTTTAAATATTTAATGTGTTGCGGATGATGTATTTGCCTAATAGTTAAGATTGAGGTAGTGTAATTTTTATGTTTTAGTTAGATTCTTATTTAAGTGAGTTTATTTCTTCAATTATGGGAAGTTTGTATCCTTTTTATGTGAGTTTTGTTTGGTTGTGAGTTTATTTATTAATTATAAAATTATATTGTATTTTTCAAAAGGTGGCGATTCCAAAAAAAAATTCAATGTGTTTGCACGTGTGTTTTTGAATGCAAATACAGGTATATTCGTGTTCAAAAATAAAATTTGATATTTGTATTTGTATTCGATTAATATGCAACATAGAATATTCATATTTGAATTTGACGGATAACATTTGAATATAGATATTATCCGTATTCATTTTGTTCAACATAATATGGATAACATGATATATAGATTTATTGGGATGTGAAGTAGACAAACATTGCAAGGGAAATCATTTTCATTCCTCTTAGCAATTGAGTTATGGGTACTAAATTAGTTAGTGATAAGTCATATCTACTTAATTTTTTACTGTCAATATATCCTTCTAGTCACGCAACAGAAGAAAAAAATATCACATACAGAGAGAACTAACCGCAATGATTACACTTCACAAACTATATCGAGGGATGAAGTAGATTTAGCTTATGTTACCAATTTTCAACTTTTTTCTATCAAGATGTATTGACATGTACTTCTATCATATTCAACTATAAAACCAGACTGATCAGTTATCAAAAGAAAAAGGTGTTACAATCTTGTTACATTTTAGCAAGATTGTAATGTACTACAAACCAATGTTACCTAGATTGCAATTCGATGTAGTAGTGGAACGAAAAACGTCATAATCTATGGTACGGAGAGTACAGTAGGGGTAGGTTTCTTCAGGTTCTTTTGGTATAATGTGGTATGTTAGAATAACTTTCTTAAAAAAACGGTTAAATTCAGTTAATGTCGCAACATGCTGCGCCATGTCAAGTTCTTATCGGACGCCCACAAGGTGCTCACTTGGTGACACTAGTTGATATTTTTTAGTTTTCTTACCAATATTAGCTCATTTCTGATACAGTGTTTTAGATTTATCTATGTAATAACTAAGCTTATAATAAATATGTTAGATATTTTGAAGGAATGTTATATATACGGTCCGGATCGAGAAGCATATCCCTTATCCACTCTTTGAGCTCACCCTCCTTTTAGCGGACGGACGTGACGGTTCGATCATATAGCCGTCGCTCATACTTTTAATGACGCTATATGTTGTCCGTCGCTAAAAGTATGAGCGACGATTGTATGAACGAACCATCATCACGTGTCCGTCGCTAAAGGAGGGTGAGCTCGGGTGAGTTAGATAAGGGGTAAGCTCTTGATCCTTACTCGTTATATATATAAGCGATCTTAGTCTTTCATTATATTTAATCCTAGCCATTGTTTGTAAGACCTAGTGACTATATAATGATGTCCCTATTTTGCAAAGTCGTAAACCATAGTTGTAATCATTTTGTGGAATAAAAGTATTGGTCTCTTGTTACTAAATAGGCAAAAGATGTTTTGGATCACTAAATGTTTCGTAAGTAAAATGTTCTATGTTATTTACTAACATGTTACTGTTTTTTCAATCCCAAAATAAACTTACTAATTTTATTTTGGTTTGTCCCAAAATAATGGGTAATGGTAAGAGAATTAAATTGTTGGGATTGTAAATACATAGCCTAGCATTGTTCCTCAACACATGTTATGTTTTCAATTTTAGACCAGTTCTCTTCAATGTTTTGACTTTTCAATACTAGCCTCCAATTATATACTCATTTTTTGTCTGTTTCAAAATTTCAATTACGCATTCATGGCTTAGTTTTCAATATTACCCCAAGTATTAAATATAACTTTGGTTATCTTACTATTTTTTGCCCAATAAATAACACTATCTTTTTCTAATACAAGGATAATATAGGCAATTGATATACTCCCTCCGTTCCTTAATATAAGTCGTTTTAGAGAAATGTATATAAGTTGTTTGAGAATTTCAAGTAAGCATTAATTGCTTAGTTTCCAATATTATCAAAAGTATTAAATATAACTTTGATTCTCTCACTATTTTTTGTTCAATAAATAACAAACTCTTCTTTCAATACAAGGGCAATATAGACAATTGATATTATAGTTAATGTTGTGAGAGCCCCGAATTCGGGTCCCAAATCACCGCGGATCCGGTACAATCATTCTATAACTATTTGCGAAAAATATAAACATAAATTGTTTATACATTAAGCGTACACATTAATTCCCCAAAATCGAGTAACCTTAACTTATACACAATTCATAAACTATCTAGCATATAACATATTTATCAAACTATACTATTACAAATTAGCTGCACATATTATCCCAAGCTGAACTTGGCTTTAACCTTTTCCTGAATCCGAACGCATTCGCCTTATCTGCAATATTTATCGTGATATAGCAAGGGTGAGCATGAAAGTTGCCCAGCAAGTTTAAATTTATTAAGATATATCATGATTGAAAGAGTGAATAATAAGCTAGCTATAATTCATCAATATAGTTGTGAATTAGCACGAACAAAATTTTGACTGAACAAGTATTGAACATGAACAAATATATCTGGACCAACTGGTAATGAAGGTGATCAGCCTTTCATACCTGACTTATACATGTAATATGTACAGAGTACAATTCTACAATGACAATCAGCAATGATTAACCATAAGCATATCTGAATGAAACAACTCTTAGTAGAGTTAAGTAAAACTTGCCTGAACCGTTGATTACCGCTACACAATTTATACCGCTTTATCCAAAAACCTAATATTTGTACTATAGATCTCCAATATTAGAATAACATCATCACAATATAATATTATATATATATATATATATATATATATATATATACATAGAATAACCTAAACACATAGCACATAACCTTATCAGTCTATTCAACACATAAAAATTAGCATCAAGTCAGACTATTTAAGTCCGAGTTGAAACCGACACAATTCTATCATCCCGACGGTCTAGTCGGACAATTATCGAGTTTAAGTTTCATTAAACTCTGTCTAAACACTTAACCACCACCACAGATAATTTTATTATCAGTCAAAATATTTCTCATAGACTTGTAAAAATTTTCAGATAATTAATATTATTTATCATAATTTTTCAATCACTTATATCGTATTTAAATGAATTAAATACCACATAATTCCTTAATCATTAATATTTATTTAATACCAAATATTAATGAAAATCATAACATAATATTATAATATAATTATAATATATCAAAGTATTTTAATACCTTAAAATCACATTATATGATTTTTAAACCTTTAATTTTATTATCCGATAATTGCTTTTAAAATTAAAATAATAACATTTTCTTGGCAAAATATCAAAAGTTATATTTTATAACTTAAAATATTTTATAACACTTAAATCAATTTTTATATGATTTTTAAATCATTAATTCCATTTTTTCATAATTTATTTAATATAGTTATTAAATAAACTAATTACCATTAATAATAAATTATTAATGAAATTCATCACAAAATATTAAAAGTCATCAAAAATAACTTAAAATAATTTCTAATATCACAATATATTTTTTATGATTTTTCATGAATTAAAACTATTTTTAAATAATTTATTTAATATTATAATTAAATAAATAAATATTTTTTATATTCCAAAAATATAAAATATTTTTGAAATATACTCAAAATAATTAAACACTATTTTCGGACTTTAAAATAATTTTTTAGAATTTAATATGTATTTTTAATAATTAAAAACCATTTTTTTCTATTTATTTATTTAATTAATAAATTTGATAATTAAAATGTCGCTAAAGGTCTCTATAGCGGCGTAACCGTCATTATAGGTGTTTTTGCCAATTTCGAGAGAAATTCACGTATGGGTCATCAAAGCATGAGGTTTGACCGGTTATAGTTCTTAGATCTTGAAGCATCTGGGTTCGATTAGGTGTTCAGATTATAGTATTGATGTAATAGTACAACCTTCAACAAACAACATGGCAGTTCTATACAAAAGTAGAGAGATCTGGGCCCTTAAAAAGCTTGTCAGGTCTGTTCTTCATTTTCTGGGTTACCCAGAAATGAAGAACAACCAAGACACCTACTTTGCAGTTTAAAATCATAACGTTCTGGACTCGGTTTATGTGATCTAGAGGATCTATCTTGTAGTCCTGATACCAGGGAACAATTCCATAACAACAGATCATTATATTATCATCATAACAAGGAGATCAAGGCTAGTCAAACTAGGGATCAGGACACGGTTCTTGAAGATCTGGGTTTCCCAGAAATCTTCAACCAGTCAGTTGGTCAACGGTGGTTTGACCATGAATTTCTACGATCCTGGTACAGATCTGGGTGATCTAATAGCATGACTTTGTAGTTCACATACCAGTCTACAACCTTCAATCAACAACATAGCCAAAGCACTAACATACTGCAAGATCTAAGGCACAGAAAATATTGTCAGGCGAGATCTGGGTTTCTGGGTTGCCCAGAAACTCAGTCTCCATGAACGGTCAACGAGGTTTGACCGCTTCTTACATAAATCTAGATAGGATATGACCTTGATTCCAGTTCCCAATTAAAGCCTTCATGGCATAATACAAGTTCATAACATAAAACACACATAAAACCTAACATACACCGATCTAGAAGCCATGACATATGACTGTCAGACCACAAATTTCTATTTTTCCAGATTTTTCAAAACATCAAAATCGTGCATCTAGATGTTATAGATCCTTGATCTAACAACCCAGATCACTTATTAATACCTTAATACATAACTTTAACCAACAACTTACAACATCTAACATCAAATCTAAGGATTTCAAGATTTAAGGTTTTTATACCTTTGAAGCTTTGATTCATGAACTGATCCTTTGATTTTTGACCTTGGAATGCTAATAGGCTATCATGGCTTTGATTCTCACTCTCTCTCACTCCCTATTCCCAAATTTTAGAGAGAGGATGGCTAGGTGAAAAAAAATGAGAAGCAAAGTAAGAACTTTACTTACTTTTAAAATTTTTAAAGCTTGGATTCAATGCATTTGGTTGATAAGTTGTGTTTTTAGTCACATGCTAAGGTCTAGGGCTAGGGTTAGCCATCCCCTACAAGATCATGGCAAGATTTGCTCACTTCCCTCCAATAATGTAAAAAAGGGTAAATTGGACATTTCGTGTTTATATTTGTCATTTACCCTAACCCTTAGGGTTTAGGGTTTAATTAACCCTTAGGGTTAACCTAAGGTTTTCAAAATAAATTTTTTAATATTTTCAATTTAGGTTTTCAAAATAGAAAAATTAATATTTCTAAATTATAATTAGGATTTTCTAAATAAATTATAATTTCCCAATCATAAATTTAAATCTTGCTAATTAGGATAAATAATTCCTAATTAAAATTGCTAATTTAGCAAATAGGCCCATTAGGGTTTCAAACGGATCAATTAGGGTTTTAAACTTTAAAAATTAGGGTTTTCTAAATTATTAAAAAATCGAATTAATCATTAGGGTTAACCCTAATTAGGTTTGTAATTAAAATATATAAACCATATATAGCCTTTAAATTCCCACATTAGGATTTTAATATCCGAATTAGGGTTTTAAATTTTCGAAACTGAATTTAGGGTTTCCAGAACCGATTTTTAGGGTTTCTTATAGATCGTAAGAATTTTCTAACTGAACGTGGTCGTTCTAAATATATGCATAGGGTTTGGACACTGATAAAATTTATCTGGTCAACCCTTGACCCTTAACCACATACTGTACAAATATAATACCATATTCGCCGAACATATTTACGAAAATCCTTAATCCTGAATAATTAACCACGAAAATTTTTAAATCCATAAAATTTCTTTCCTGAAATGTCAAATTCATACACTTATTTTCTGTCTAGGTTTATTATTTAACCTCTAATCCATCATTTAAGATTAAATTTTTTTTATAAATTCTCGGGTCGTCACATTCACCCATTCTTCTAAGAATTTTGTCCCCGAAATTCAACTTACACCGTATACCATACAGCTTACACCATTCATACACATCATCACATGCTACCCAATACACCACTCTTAAGAGTAATATTTTAAAATTGTCTTTGAGGAGTTACATGATCGTTTATTCATCATTTTTTGCAAAGGTTTTATGGAAATTTATCCATAAACAAAATCATAACTTACTGGACATAGAGGGTAATTATCCCGGTATGCCTCAGATCGCCAAGTAATCTTTGGTCCGATCTGTTTTCATGACCGCCTTATAGTACTGCAATTTTACCTCAGTCTTATTATAGAATTTCCTACCAAAACAATTTGGTTCGGGAAATTTTTCTCAATGAACACTTAGAGGTTTCATAACATTAGTCTAGTTGAATCGAATATCATAGACTCATATCAATAATTCAATTCAATCGAATTATTTAAGTGTAGCCAAACCCCGATGGCAAATTAAAATCTTTGAAAACATTTTCAAGAATGACGTCATGATGCCGTACTGTATTAACAGTCCGTTTGAGGATGCCGTCATTGTATGACTTTGTCATAACACATCATACAATAGTGAAATAACGATTTTAGATCAAATTCACACTATGTATTTGTGTATTTATAACTCCATCACCTTTTTATCATCTCTGCACCAGGTTACATGGTACATAAGTGATAAATAAAAATATATTTTGATATTTCAAATCATTGGTGTCTAGTTGAAGTAAGTAGCATAGACTATACTTTAAACCGTTTCAAAAATGATTACGAGTCTACATTTTTTTAAAAAGCACATAGTGCGTATTTTGCTTGATGTCAAAAGTTCGAAGTCTAGCATAGCTAGGAGTTTTGGAAAACTTATGTCTCCACTAATAATCATTTGCTTAAACAATCTATCTCTTCCTATTATCCTCAATACTCCATTCACACATCACTATTCCCAGTTCGTCAAACTTACCACACTTATGAGTTCAGGAACTTGCCACAATCATATGAGTTTAAGAACTTTTCCTAGTCAGAACTTTCGCGTCCATTCGCTGAGGGGTTCATAAACATTTCATATAATCATGAATCACGAACGTACCATAAGTATGAGTTTTAAGAACTCGTACTTAACCTGATATTCTCTACTTAGAACCTATCTATCTGTTATACACCTAAGAAAGGAATCACCCTCTCAACCTGCATATAACAAATAGCACGACACAAATATTTCAATGAGTATCAGTGCCAAAAACTAAGTGGTTGTTACACCAAGTACAATTCAACTCCTATACGAAGAATCATACAACTTAGCTGCTAACATGAGTCCTCAGTTGAAATCCCCACCTAATACTAACTCCCTTCTCAATACGAATTTCATTCAACTCGTATTCATAATCCTTTCCTGAATCTGTACCAATTCATAGTACAACTGTCACACAGAAATCTTGCTGTAAACTTTTCAATCATTCGATTGATCCACATCAGATCACGGGGTGATCTCATCGTATATTTTACGATTCATTTCTATACTATGATCGTTTCACTACTAGAAATTTGACATATAGCGACGAGCTATAGCGACGGTCGGGACGGAACCCTCGCTATAGGGTTTATATAGCGACAGTCACTAAATGACCGTCGGTATAGCTCTTTGAAGGGAATCTGCCCGAGGGTCACAAATCGTCCGTCAGTATAGGACTTCTGCTTTTGGTTTTTAACGAGAGTTATAAGGAGCTTTCCATTTTGGAATTATTAGGGCTTGTTAATTCGGTTTACCATGGCATACACATCCCTCCCATATTTTCCCCAAATCAATACTGCATAATTCTCGCCCAAATCGACATTAGCATCTTAGTCGGTCCATCTCAAATCCTTTGATCTCTCCAAGACTCCATCTCTCCGTCACCCATCTCATCACAAATCGACATTAGTCGCCCAAATCGACATTAGTCGCCCCAAATCTCTTGCATCTCATCTCACTCTATCTCTCCGTTCAACTTGAATGCATTCTTGCATATTGAAACTATTTGAAAGGTAATTTCGGGCTTCGATTTATATTTAACCCTAAGTTATGATTTCCTCTATTTTTCTCCTCCATCTAACAAGCCCTAAATTTTGACTTGACCATCACACCGAGTCTTAGATAAGTTTTCAAAAGGAAGATTCAAAGCGGATGCGATTTTTAATGTGATTTAGTATTTGAGAAATTGAACTTGATTAGACTAGCATTTTTCCGGGTAAAGTGGAGTTTTATATTGGTTTATACCTTGTGCACTTACAAAGGCTTATTTCCAAATGATATTTGCTATTTCTTTGGTACTTACGGTGATATTATATCTTGGTGCATTCGTTTCATTTCCTTGATTGTTTGGTTATAAAGTTTGAAGCTATGTATGATTTTTGGAATATAATAAGGGAACAACTTTAACTTTGAGTATTTTTATCTTAGTCCTGCCATCGACTATTGTTTTCTCCGCTAATTTGCAATTGTAGGAGTATCTTGGTAGTGAGACATGATGACTTTTTGATAATTTTTTCCTTATAGTATTAATATCAATATTGGAAACTTGCAACATGCTTTAAGTAATATTTTCTTTATCTTATAGTAATTGATATATTATAATTAAGATTAACTTGGATTTTAAAAACTTATTTGTGTGGCCTTCCCCTCAAAAAGCTGGTTTCAGTATAGTCTTGTATATCGTTACTAGTCGATGGCGATCTGGGGACAAAAATGGGAAGTGTAACATGTCATTTTTCCGAATCATTAATTATTAAACTTGTGGACCATGCCTTTCAAAGAACTTGTTTTTGAGTGGTATGTTGCCACCGTGTTTCATAGCTAGTATCGGTTTTAGCTTTGTATGTATTTTCTAAAATGATTTTGTGTATCAGTAATAAGGTGTGGTAGACTTGATTGGCATATGGCCTCTCGCTAAGTTATGGGGATGGCTTTTGCCAATCTATTTTTGTCTAAAATAATTACCAATGTCCGACCCTAAATTATTAAGCCAAATCAAGCCAACGAGCAAATGACAATCATAAACAAAAGAGATTAACGAAGTGAAGGTAGTTAAATATCTTTGCATTACAAAAAGAAAAGCATCCTAACATCTTCTTATCATCTCACCTCTTTCAAACCCGTATCCCTTCGAGGCGTAATTAGTCGACATGTGTTACGATATATAATCCCATGTGTTCTCGTGGTTTTAGTAAGAATAAAAGGAGAATTAATATAACCGCTTCTTATGGGGACCCTCCGAAGTTTGGCAAACCTCCGGGGATGGAATTGTGGTCCGTTCTCGTGTGACATTTGTTCAAATGGGCGATGGGGTAGTTCGAGCTCTGCCTGGGGGTAGTGGTCTTGGGTTAAATGAGGAGGATAAGATGGATCAAAACGTAACCCTTGTGGAAAGGAAGTATTTTCCTTCCTTCTATTAATTGGACTAGAAGGAATCCAACAGGATGTTAAACCAAAGCGGTGACAAACGTATTCGCAATTAATTTGTAGGAATATTTGAGGCTTATAATTAAAAAGAACTTCCATGTCCAACATTGAGACCTTGAATGTAATGTTTTGGTGTAGTCACCCTTAATTATTACCTACGCTTATTTGAAATTGCGTTAATTATGATAATTAATATTTAAATTATCTACGACCTTTTTTGTTTTATTTGAGTGAACTGGGAGTTTGGTTGGCATTCAAGGTACTTAATTATGATAATTAATTATCATAATTAATTATGATAGATTTCTATACGCAATATCATTCATGTGGTTCATTTTGAATTAGGGACACAATATCATGGATAAGGGGTGGATGGAATTACCAAGATATTCTAGAGAATATCTTGCAGGCCTTGAAAGATTTCTGAACTTCGGTTTCGAAAAAGTGGGCATGGTCACTGGAAGAATTCCTTGTCCATGTAAAAATTGCGTGAATGGAAGATACCAGATTCGAACAACTATTCGTGAACATTTGATTTGTGATGGATTTATGTTTGGCTACACGAATTGGGTGCATCGGGGAAGATGAGATTGTATGGGGATGAGCAATGATGATATTCATGACGACGAACCATCACAATCTGAAGATGATCATCGTATGCCCGAGATGATAAATGATATATTTAGGGATTACTTGTAGATTCGTAATTTACCAAGCTTCAAAATACCAAAAGTACATGTCGAGGCCAATCAACCTTTATATCCTCGGATGTGAAAATGAGACAGATCCTTTCATTCGTTGTATGGCTTTTCAATCATAAAATGTTAGCAAATGGGTGATGTGTCCTTTGATGGATTGCTCAAGAAAGTTCAAGTCATCATTTCCATCATTTGCAAACTTGCTCGATAATTTTTATGAAATGAAGAAAATGGTTGGAAATTTAGGGTTTGGTTATGAGAAGATTGATGCATGCGAGAATGATTGTATGCTCTTTTGGAGGGAGAATGAAAAATTAGAGTCTTGTACAGTTTGCAAATCATCGAGATGGAAGCAGACCGAGATGGTTGTATCAGAGAAGACACAAATAGATACAAAAACTAAGAGGAACAAAGTAGCTGTGAAGCAATTACGTTATTTAGCGTTAATTCCAAGATTGCAGAGGCTATTTATGTCTGTAGAAACTGCAAAATACATGACGTGGTATCATGTAAAGCGACGGAAAGATGGAGTGAATCGTCATCCGGTGACTCGCAACTTGGAAGCATTTGGATACAATGTACCCTACATTCTCTCAAGAACATCGAAATGTAAGACTTGATCGTCCAATCGATGGCATGAGTCCCTTTACCCATGGGTCACCATATAGTATATGGCGGTGACAATTGTTGTATATAACTTACCACCATGGATGTGTATGAAGCGGGAGTTTTTTATCATGCCGTTGTTAATACTGGTCCAAACTCTCCATGTAATGATATTGGACGTGTATATGCAACCTTTAATTGAGGAGTTGAAGATACTATGGAGTAATGGGGTTGAAACGTATGATGCATCTAACAAAGACAAAGTTCCAAATGCGTGCGGTAATTGTTGTGGACAATTAGTGATTTTCAAACTCTTGCTATGTTATTCGGTCGAGTACTAAAGGTAAGTTAGCTTGTCCATCATGTCAAATGAACACTCGTTCTTGTAGATTGCAAAGTAAGGAATGTTATATCGAGGCATCGTTGTTTTTCGGAGTCGGGTCATAGTTATAGGTTTGATACACGAAGATTTAACGGAGAATGTGACCATAGTGAAGCTCAAATTGGTGCCATCGATTTGATATTGTTGAACAAGTTAATGCTATTAATGTCACTTTTGGAAAGACACCCACTAAGCACGAAGACCATTCCCATGACTCAAAACATAATTGGAGGAAGAAATCTATTTTCTTTGAATTGCCATATCAAGCGGATACTTTTGTTGCGCCCACAATCTAGATGGAATGCACATTGCCAAAAACATTTGTGATAGCTTTGATTGGGACATTGTTGAGTGTGCAAGGAAAGTCAAAAGATAATTTAAAAGCACGATTGGACTTGATGAAAATGGGTATAAGAAGAGAGCTCCATCCAATACCCGCTGCAAGCAAGCAATTCAAAGTACCTTTTTTACCGTCAAGCTACTCAATGTCTAAGAAAGAAAGACATGATTTCTTGCAAGTGTTGAAAATGTTAAGGTACTGATGGATATGCTTCAAATATTTCACGTTGCATCAATTTGAAGGGGCAAGATCTCGTGTCTTAAAAGTCACGATCGCTATATTTTAATGCAACAATTACTTCCAATAGCAATACGATAAAATCGACTTGCCTGTACATATGTCTCTTTCAACAATAATTGAACTTTGTAACTACTTCAGAGAATTATGTTCCAACTATAACACATCGGAAGATTATGAACGGTTGAACAAAAAATTTCGTTAATACTTTGCAAGCTTGAGATGGTGTTTCCTCCCCGCTTTCTTTGATATAATGGTACATTTGTGCGTCCACCTTCTTCAAGAGGCTAAGATATGGAAATGTTAAATATCGACAAATGTGGGCTTTTGAAAGATACATGGGCAAGTTAAAAGGGTATATTCGCAATAGAAGTCGCCCGTAAGGGTCAATTGTAGAAGGGTATATTCTTTGAAGAATGTGTTACATTTTGCTCAAGATATTTGAGTCAAAACAATGCTGCATGGAAACGAGTTGGAAGAAATGAAGCTGGATATGAACAAGGAAAAGAGATTCTCTCTGTATTTAGAAACATAGGTCGATTTCTTAATGTCCCAAAAGTTTGTACTCTATGTAGCGATGATGTCAAGAGTGCACACCTGTATGTGCTATTTAATTGTTCAGAGGTTGAGTCATATATAAGGTGAGTAAATAAAGAATGACATTTATTGTTCGAAATATTAATAACTTATGTTAGCCAGCTAGCTATGACAAAAAAAAATTGTTTAATTTGTTTATTTATTTGTAGTATTTGGCAAGATTCATATACGTTGCGACGTGGAAAGCGTAAGCAAAACTGATGCCAAGGGAAATTGACAATGCTAAGAAAAAGGAATTTCCTGAATGGTTTAAGAATTATGTAAGTACTACATTATTTGAACGTAATTTTATGCAAAATTTTGTAATGGTTATTAATAATAAATGGATGGAATTTGCTTATATCGCTACCATTTTGTAGATGGCAACTATGAATAACGATGCTTCAAAGGAAGTTCAAGCTCTTGCATTTGGCCCAAATTTGATAGGTAGGAGAGGAGATGGTTATTTGGTAAATGGGTATCGATTCCATTCGACAAGTTGTGAGAGTAAGAGGAGAAGCTTGAGAATAGTGGGGTATATGTGGTAGAACTACTCGTGGATATTCATCTGCTAGAGATCAAAATCCTAAGGAAGATGTAGTTGAATACTTTGGTATTTTGGAAGATGTTGTTGAATTAGATTATTATGGATCTGGAAAAGTTGTTCTATTCAAATGTAAGTGGTATGACGGTTTAGCACGTGATAGAGAGGGTGGCCCGATGACTATGGCTTCACGCTTGTAAATCATCAAAAGTTTGGTTTAACCGATGAGCCCTTTGTAATGCTCGCTTTCCAGTTCAACAAATATTTTATGTTGATGATCAAAGGGATAACAATTGGCGCGTGGTTATCTGAACAAAATAGAGAGATTTATATGAAGATGTCAAGTAGATTACGATAGTGACGATTTACCCAATACCAATGAAGAATTCATCACTCCGATTCTGCAGAAGTTGATATTGAAAACATAAATTGGGTTAGGAATGACGTTGATCTTTGAATTAGTTGAAAATGGACGAAAAAGACCGGAAAGTAAGCGAAAACTAGGATCTCAAATTGATACATCTCATTTCAAAAGACGAATGATTGAACATATTGTTGATGAAAATGAAGATGAGAATGGAGACGAAGAGCGAAGACGAAGAGCGAAGATGAAGGAGAAGATGAGGGTCCCAAGATGAAGAGGAGGGTGATAGTGAGGAAAATGAAGATGACGAAGAATGAAGAGGATAAACATCACAATTGATAGATCTGCATTTTTTTACACTTTGTCCATTTTCTCCAAAAGAGAAACCATTACACTTTGATAGATCCGCTTTTTGATATTATATCTTGGTGCTCCTTGTATTTATTAGCAAATATCTAGACTATTAGCAAATATCTAGCAAATATCAAAAGATGTAGTATATCTTTTACTTTGTTTTCTACATCATCTTATTAGTGTTTTAAACACACTTCTTTGTCAACATTTCAATGTAAGTAGATTTGAAGATCAAATTGGACTAAACTGGAAATTAAATGGACTACCTATTGCCCTCCTGCCCCACCTTGGTGTCTACAAATTTCTGTATTAGCTAGCCAACTTATTTTCAGATGTATTTCATTTGGATGTATTTGTTAATTTTGGGGACTTAGTTTCAGATGTGTATGGCAAGGGAGTTAGTAGTTTTAGGTTTAGTTGGTTTTATGGCCATTTTTCTGTGTTAAAATTTGGCCCTGCATCCTCTGATTTATTGATAATATGCTAATTAGGTTCATCAATGGAAATGGCTTATCTAAAACAAGGTTAACGAAATACTCCATTAGATTTAAGGTGCTAGTGAAACTGTGAAAGCTCTACTGTTCATTAGATTTAACTAATAACTTTTCTTACGAGTGTCACATTCATATTTTTGTTTCTCAGGTTGCTTTAATGGCTTCTAATAGAACGTCTAGATCTCGTGCTAACTGTTCCAATGGCCAAGAAATTAATGATAACGAGACCCATGCCGATGAACCACATGTAGAGGAGGAAAGTATTCATGAGAATGTTGAAGGTACCATGCATATATCTACACTTATAGTTGCATTGTCATGAAGGTAACTTTTACACACTTCACTTTAAAAGTTAATTACACTCGGTGATACCATCATTTAGGGACTAGAAAAGGTACAACAACGGATGAAAAGCTTTAAGAAATATGAGGAGCATTCCTATTGAGAACGATATGTTGAGCCTACTTCCAACTCTTATGAGCCCCAAATGAGTCATTTGATGTCAACATAACTACAATAAGCGGTTAAGCAAGGTTACCCTTCCTCCAATTAACAATACAATTCTTAAATACATAAACTTGAAATCAATAAAGTAGATGTAGAGTAGAAAAGCATGCAAGCCGAGAGATAATTGCTAGATGATAATACCAACTAATAACAATGACAAATAAGCGGTTGTCAAAAGGGGAATAACAATATATCTATAATTTTGGCCATGATAATAAATAATCTAGGAAAAAGAAAGTTAATGCACTTTGAAGCAAATTACGAGACAATAATAAATCAACACTAGTAAAAAATCATCATAGGAAACACGTCACTTATAATATAGTTATACAATGAAGGATTGTTGTTATTACCACAAGACTTGCTACTTCCTTCCAAGTTTATGTAAAGGTGATGATTCATAATTGTTTGGTTTGAGTGAACTCTTCTATGCTTGACGCGATTATTAGGAGAAACCCTGACGATTGTCTGTTTTATTATGTAACGGGGTTAACTTCCCAAATAAAGGGAACATGAAAGTAAAATATAGATATAAGTTGCTTGCAACAAGGAAGAATTACATTATATAAATGAATCAAGAATTAGCCAAAAGGTGAAAAGGACACAACTAACCACATATAACGAATGTAAATTTCAAAGTAGTAACAAGCTTATTAAGCGATTGCCAAACGTTGTTTAGCCCTAAAGGAAAAAATCATATTATTACAAGATCTTGTCCCATCACCAAAATGTTGATGGACCTTTATAAACCAAAGGAAAATGTTTGTGAGGGTTGTGGAGGCTACTTTGTGATCGCTTTTAAGCATTGTACAAGTTTACTCAAAAGAAAATGAGGGCAAAAAGATCACCATATTAATAGAACCGAAAAAATAAGTTATAGTATATATACGGAAGTTTTGGGGAAGTCGATCAAACTAATTAATAATTTTGCTAATATCAAAATAAATTACGATTACACGAATCCACGTCAAATACAATGATCCCTCCACGAGTCCCATTTGGAAGTTGTTTTTGCCCTAACATGAAATATTTAGGATATAATCAAGAGTGATATGAACACAACCAATGAGATAGAAAAAAAATACATTTAGAATGAAGTTTAACAAAAGAGGAAACCATACTTGCTTTCGAATGCCCAGGGGGGGAGGATATAGTTACATCATCATCAATTGCCTCAAGATCAATTGGTGGTGGCATTGAAGCCCTCGTGGAGCACTTGGACCACCTTGAGACCACGCGTGAGCAGATGTCCCTCTAATTTGGCTTCATTGTATGTCATCTTGCACTTCGAACTCCATGGACGACACATACGCCAATTTGTGAAACTTGTCCATGTGTTGTTGGTTTCTTTTAACAATATGGAATGCTCTAATTTGGCTTTAGTTGCAAATTGTAGTATGCTTTCTAATAATACTCCTATGGAGTTATATACATGGCACTTGCAATACTCCTAGCTTTCTAATAATAATGAGTTGCC
>CM035156.1:150298465-150452645 GCA_020205615.1 Panax quinquefolius | reverse complement strand
TGGGAGATTGAAAGTAGTATGCACACAAGCCGATCATGTTTGATGATAAAGCATATACTTTGTAACAATCTTATTCATTTATTAATAAAAGTATTAATTTATTAAAGGCTTTTAATTATCTACATGATCTTTGTTTTTATAATATGTGATAAACCCGTATAGTTTTAAGCAATGCTTTTAGAATAATGATGATGATCATTCTAATGAGATCTAAATTCTTTGAAAGCTTAAAACTAAAATAGTTCCCAATCATTGGATTAATAAATTGGGGATTAGTGAATCCGGATAGATTGGTACATACGTTGCTTGCTCGTTGGATGAGGATGATTGATCTCATGATCATTTGTGTGGAGACACTAAAGCAAGTATGTAGGTGCTTATTAGAGAATAAGTTCACTTTGAGCGTGGCTCGCTAAGGAATACCTAATGGAGTTTTATTTGCTGTCGATAGGAATTCTGTAGTGATAGCGATCTGATAATCCTTGGACTTGAGATCATCATAGTATCTTGTGTATGATGAGTTATACTTTGACTTATTCCTTAAGACCCTTAGGGTATATCAAAGGTATGCTTGGGTATAATAAGTTATACATGGAGATAATATATGATCAATAAAGAATCTACCACTTCTAATAAAGAAGAGAATGTCCTATGTGATTCGATAAATGACAACCCCAAGATAGTCCTTGGCGAAGCGAATGAAATTAGAAAGGAGTTTCTAATTTGCATTATTTGGAATTGTGCATTTAAGGATCGAAATACATATAATTAAATAAAATAAGACTTGATGATAATTCCATGTCTTATATTTAATTGGGACATTGTATGGTGGAAGGATTGAATTATCTGATAACTATTTACTCAAAGGTTCTTTTATGATTAATGTTGAAATCTATATTATCCGGAAAGTCGTTGATCGCTAGGGAGGCTTATCCCTATTGTAGAATAAATATTATTTATTTAAATAAATTAATTATTTAATTTATTTATTTAAATAAGATTAGAATTATTCTAATTGATTTATTCACAACCTATTTAATATGGAGAACCTAAAGGGTCACACCATAAAAGGAAGAATAATTATTTAAGAAGTTAATGGCATAATCGTAATAATATATTAAGTATATTTAATTTAATCTATGGTGATAGAATAAATTAAATAGCTTAATATTATTATTTAATATTTTAGAAATATTAAATATAAATTAATAAGAGGAGTCTTATTAATATTATTACAATTATTATTATTTTAATTTCTAAAAGAGTTTAGGAATTAATTTAATATAAGTACTCTCATTTATTCTAATAAGATTAGGAGGTTAAATTAAGTAAAAGAGTTTAATTAATTATCCTAATAAGATTAGGGAGCCTAATTAATTAAAAAATTTAATTAATTAAATAAAACCCAATTTCTTAATTGTTAAGGAGGGTTGCCCACATCAATAAATAAGAGGAGTCTTATTATGGGTGGGGGTTGTTGACTTTTTCAACGTCGTAATAATTCCAATTTGTTGGAGAGTCATACCTTTTCAATAGAGATAGAAAACTAGGGTTGAGCGATATCCTTCTTCTTCTTGAATCATTATTATTCCTTGGTGGATCACCTCTGAGGCCAAACATATGGGTGACTAACGTTGATCAAAGGAAGGAATAAAACCGGTGGATTCAAGTTGAGCGAAAGGATTTGGAGGTGAACTTGTACACGAGGAAGCTCGATCTTCAGGATATGATTTTATTCTTTATCTTTTCGTTTAATTAATAATTGTGCATAAAGGGTGATCCGGGTATATGGTTTGTAAATTTTAAACTACGATTTTACACGTTTAGCATTTTTATGCAATTTGATTGCGTTCATGAATATTACAAACCTAACGATGAAATGAGAAGACTTGGTCAATCTATCAACAATGACCCAAATAGCATCTATGCCTTGAGAAACCTTGGGAAGACCAAAGAATGAAAATCCATGGTAATGTGCTCCCATTTCCATTTTGGAATTTCAAGTGGTTGCAATAGACCTTTGACACTTGATGCTCCGTCTTGACTTGTTGACAAGTTAGACACCTTGAGATAAACCCCGCTATCTCTCTCTTTCATATTGCTCCACCAAAATGTATGTCGAAGATCATGATACATTTGGTACTCCCGAGATGGATTGCAAACGGTGTGTTGTGCGCCTCCATCATGATTTTATACTTTAAATCGAATCGTTAGGAACACAAAATGCAGAGTTGACTCAAAGTATTCCTTCTTCATCGATTCTTGCTTCCAACATATAGCACCTTCTTGCACTTTCTTCCTCATACTCATCACTCCAGTCCATAGCTTGAAAGCGACTTTAACTTTATCGATTAAAGTCGGTTCTACTCATATATTACGCCATCATCACATGGGTCCTGAGTCTTTAACTCTATCTCCATCCTTTGCAAGTCATACAAAATGGGCCTTTCGTTGATAATATCGCTTTTCGTACTCACATATGATCTTCTACTCGATAAATCGGCTACTACGTTAAACTTTTCGAGGATGGTATTGAATGGTATGATCATAATCTTTCAATGATTCAAGCCAGCGTCGTTCTTGCATGTTGAGTTCTTTTTTGAGTGAAGAAATATTTGAGACTTTTATGATCGGTATAGATCTCCACCTTCTCTCCATACGGTAATGCCTCCGGATCTTTAGTGCAAAAAAGCATTAACACGCTAACTCTAGATCATGAGTAGGATAATTCCTCTCATATTCTTTGAGTTATCGAGAGCATAGGCTATGAATTTCCCATGTTGCATGAGAACACATCCTAATCCTTTACCCGAAGCATCACTATAGATGACAAATCCATCCGAGGCGGATGGTATTGTCGAGCAGTGGTGAAATGAGTCTCCTCTTAAGTTCTTGAAAATTGTTCTCACATTCGTTGCTCCAACCGAATTTTGTATCTTTTCGAGTCAATTTGAGTTAATGGAGTAGCGATTCAAAAAAATCCTTCCACGAATCTCCGATAATAACCAAATTAAGCCCGAAAAAGCTATGTACTTGATTCTTGATTTAGGTTGCTCCCAACTTTGAATTGCTTTAATCTTATTTGGTCAATGAGATATTACGTGATTTGATATCATTACCCCGAGGGAATGCTACTTCCTCGAAGCCGTAACTCGCATTTCTTCAACTTAGCATAAAGCTTGTTTTCATGAAGCTTTTGGAGTATCAACCTCAAGTGTTACTCATGATCTTCACGGCTTTTAGAATATATGAGGATGTCATCAATAAAGACGACCACAAAGTGATCCAAATATTCCTTAAATACTCGGTTCATCATATCCATGAAGGCAGCAGGAGCATTAGTCAATCCAAAAGACATGACTAGGAATTCATAATGCCCGTACCGAGTTTTGAAAGTCGTCTTTGGAATGTCATTGGTTCTAATCTTTAATTGATGATATCCGGAACGAAGATCGATCTTTGAAAAGAATTTGGTGCCTTGCAAGAATGGTCAAACAGGTCATCAATGCGAGGCAACGGTTATCTATTTTTGACAGTGACATGATTGAACTCCGATAATCAATATAAAAGTCGCATACTCCCATCTTTCTTTTTCACGAATAGAACAGGAGCACCCCAAGGAGAAGTACTAGGACGAATGAAACCGATGTCTAACAATTCCAGTTTGGGTCTTTAACTCCTGAAGTTCAATAGAGCCATTCGATATGGGGCTTTGGAAATGGGTTTTGTATCTGAGGTTCAAGGTCGATACAAAATTTAATTTTACGCTCGGAGGGTAGGCCGGGAAGTTCTTTAGAGAATACGTCGGAAATTTATTAACAATAGAAATATCATTCAAAAGCGGCGTATTTTTGTTTAAATCAAGTGACATGAGCTAAGAAAGCTTGACATCCGTTTTTCAATAAGCGAATAGCTTTATGGCTTGAGATGACGATGATTGATTTTAATGGTTTGGTTACTTGAATTTGCATAATAGGTTGGTTAGGAATATGAAAGTTAACAACCTTACGAAAATAATCAATTTTTGCATGATGAGTAGTTAACCAATCAATCCTAAAATCACATCAAATGCAAGTATTTTCAAAGAGATAAGGTCGACGGTAATGTGAGGTGCCGATTTGAACTAAACAAGACTTATAAGCGATGGATGTAATGAAGGTTTCTCCCAACGGTGTTTCAACAGATAAGTCAAAGTCTAATTTCTCCGAGTCAAATTTAAGCGTTGGCGCCAAGTAGGAGAAATAAAAAAAATGGGTAGAACCAAGGTATCAAATAAGGTATAGACTTCATTAGAGAGTTTATGATAAGCTTATCCGTGATGACCTCGTTCGGATTCCTTGCTTTCTGGGAGGCTACGACAAACGTTCTCCTTGAACTCTCGGTTTTGACTTTTACGGAATGACCTTTGGTGCCTTCATCCCAGCTGGACTTTCCTTTCCTGAACGACAAAATCGAGCTAGATGACCTTCTCTTCCATAATTGTAACACATTTTGGACTGCTGCGCACAGTTTGGACTGATATGTCCCTCCCCTTCGCATTTGAAGTATATGATAGGTGGTCGCTCTCCTTCCTTAACAACGGGTCTTTGGTCTTTGACGTCTTTCCATCATTGTTGAATCTCCTCTTCTTGAAATATCCACTTTTATTGTCTTAGCCATGATTACCACCGGTGGTTACCATTTCCGGCATGTTGATTCCCTCCGTTTGTTTGTTGTCACCGCTTGATGATCGCTACCACTAGTATTATCATTTTGTCGGTTTGCTTTCTCTCTTGGTTGAGTTGACTCATTATCGCGCTCCAATAACTGAGCCCTATTAACAACATCTGAATACAAGCAAAGTTTATGAGAGATAAGGTATTGATGTATCTCGGGTTTTAAACCTCTTAGAAACATCCGCGTTATTCTCTCCTCATTATCAACTAAGTGGGACGTAAACCAGAACAACTCGACAAACTTGGCTTCGTACTGTGACACGGTCATGTTGTTTTGCTCCAGTTTAATGAACACTACCTCTTTCATGTGATGAATACTTTCAGGAAAGTACTTGTCGTTGAACAATTCTTGGAACTTCTCCTAAGTCATCTTGATGCGGAAGGTTGAGTACGCTTTACTGATTTCCACCAATGAATCCTCTCTCGCTTTCATAACATGAAGGTGGCAAAGGAACCTTTTGCTCCTGGAGCATCCCAAGACATCAAATATCTTGCGGATCTATTTTATCCACGTCTCACTTTAAGTGGTTTTGGCTCTCCAAAAAACTCCGGTGGTCCCAGCTCCTTGAATCGCTTAGCGGTGGCCGTCAAGAGTTACCAACGGTGTTTCCACCTGCATTTTGGACAGGAGCCGCTCTCGCCTGATGTTGCATGAATTGCAGAAAGCCTCTGAACATTCCATTGTTAATCATTTGGTCAGTGTTGTTGTTTACATGAGGATTGTCTCCTTCCTGATGTACATTATCCTGATTATTGATCTGTGGAGACTCAACGGTCTCCTGTGCTCCATTGCTATTCTCAACATTCTCGGATGTCATTTTCAAATACTGACACAAAACAAGGGTTAATTGACATGCCACATATTATCCCTATACTCTGACCGACCAATTAAATACTAATTAAACTTAGGTAGGTCATACTAACGAAGGAATTCCCCGTCTCTCCCCTCCTAGTTCTTGTCTCATATCTTAGCCAAGGATCATATCCCTAAGCTTTGATACCAACCGTGACGCCCCCAAAATAGGTATACATCACCCATCTTGAGTCGCCAAATACATGGTACAAAATTCAAATACAACTTAATAATACAACTGTCGTGTAAAATACGACAAAACATAAACTGGGATTTTTAATATGAATATTGTCATCTAGACAGTATTCAAACTCAAATAGAGTCCTCAATACATTTATTATCACACTATTTTATAGAATAGTGAGGACTACTAATACTAACATCTGGACCGTTACTCCGTTCCCCGACTAGTCCCGGCTACGTTCTCATTTCCTAAAGAGAACAAAGAAAGTAAAAGGGTGAGCTCAACTAGCCCAGTAAAAAATATTATGACTAAGATAATGTAGAATAATTTATCGTTAGTCTTCAACAGTGTTAAATTGATAAAATATAAAAAACATCAAGTTTAACTGCAGCGGAACAAGAAATCCATTAGAAGAGTCAAGTAGAGAATAAAATCTACTATCTTCTATGATTTAAAAGGTTTTTCATCCCTTTTATCATTTGAGACTCGACAATAAATAATCCACATCATCCGTACTTACTGACGAGGGATATTCATTAGTATCACGACCACAAATTATCCATGCACACACGGGCGAGGATATTCGTGTTTTCATCAATGGTCATGATCATGCCAACAATCGCCCATCAATGCACTACACGGACGAATGAGGTCTTTTACCACATCATTTATAACATTACGGTCATGATTATCTTAGAATAATCCACAGTCATAATCATACCAAGTCCATCTATGCACTTCAGGCCACAGATGACTTTCAACATAATATAAACATGATGATGATGACAATGATATAAGAATTCAATAAAACAAGTTCAAGGATAAATTTTTAAAGATTTATAATTTAATTTATCAAAAAATTAATAACGTCCAAATTGTCAACATAATGCTGCTTTGTGGAGTAAAATTCAAGAATAATATTATATCAAAAATAATTTAGATCAAAAACGAATAATTTTTTTTTATCATGAATAGTACCCCGGGTGAATAGTACTGGAGTTAATAGTACCCCGTGAATAGTACTTTGGGAATAGTAACCCCGTGAATAGTATTCTGGCATGAAAAAGTTAAAACATATCAAGAATGCTCAGAATAATATTTTCCATGAAAAGATCTTTGGATGAAGCGCAAATATAAGCGATATTCTACTAATTTCATGGGTTTAGAAGCGAAAACTTTAACAAAACGAGTATAGAATTTGAAATACGAAATGAAATAATATTACTTACATACTACAGTATGGAAGAAAATATTATTTCAATGATATTGAACAAAATAACATCCCTTACCTTGAAAAGAAGAGTATTCCAACCGGTATAAGCGGGGATATTCTTGAAGAAAACTTTCACTATTTTCTACGTCAAAAGCTTTATAAAACTCAAGGAAATACGCTCAATTTTATAGAAGAAGAATTCTCGATTACGGTGTGATTTTCAATTCTAACTAAGTATCCTATTTACGGGAGAATAGAAAGGATACTATTTGAATTTAGAAATCACGGGTGAACAATAAACTATCACAGATATGATTCATCGATGAATTACGAAAATTTTGATTTATTTTACTATCTTTACTATGCAATAAAATATTCTAATAAAATAAAAACTTTAAATAAAATATAATATATTCTATTTATAATCAAATAAAACAAAACTTATTATAATATATATATATATATATATATATATATATATATATATATATAACATATTCCCCTTGATAATAATTCCCCACCCGTGACTATATACCATCCCCATTCTCACGTAACACCCAATTTCACCCACCCCACTTTCATGCTTATATAATATATTATAATCATATATATATATATATATATATATATATATATATATATATATATATATATATATAAACACTATTTTAAAAAATGAGTAACTGGGAGTCCAAATAATACGCCCAACCTTACAACAAATACCTCATAAAAATATCCTCAATATTTTTAACAATATTTATCATCATTATTTTAATTCGCAACATTTAACAACTAGGTCATTCCCAGAAAAGAGGGAGTTTTCCAATAAGGATTTCTCCCTATTGGCGTGCAATTAGGTGACCAAACTTCTCCTTGACAGAACTTCTAGACATCGTCAATATTACAAATAATAATATTAATAACTTTGTCGTCTCAATTATTAATTTAATAATATATAAAATATTGACTAAAATTGAATTAAATAACGTGAGATACTATCGCAAAGAATTCTTGTAGCAATAATTGAACAAAAGCGAGTGACTTCTCACGTAAGAATCAATAATCAATGATGTGTGCTACTATGCACTGACCACAGCGTATTCTTTATACTTTTAACACCGGGTGTTTCAACAGATTAACGGTAAAACTTTCGCCATTATTTTAATAAAAGATATTTTTGTCGTTTACTAAATCCAACAATAATTACATTGTGGGGGTCCACCAATGATTGTCTTGAATATCGAATATTCCCGACCAATCGAATATAATATAACAACTTGCGTACTTTGCAAAATTTATAAATATTACCCACAACTATAACATTATATCAAATTCACTCCATAATATTCAAAATGATATTTATAGAAAATTCATCTTTATTCATAAAAGTTGGGGTCTTACAACCTAAATGGTTGTAGATGGACACGTTCTACAATGGATTGAATGGTAATCTCGGGAAAGGCATAGATGCGACTTTGGGTGGAGCGTTCATGGCTAAGAGTTATGAAGAGGCGTATGAGCTAATAGAAACAATGGCGGCTAATAACTACCGATGGCCTCTGGTGAAAAACGACCTGACCCTAAGGTAGCTGAGGTATTAGAGGTAGATGGGGTAACAACGTTAATGGCATAAATTTCAGCTTTGTTGAAGAAAATGGATGCTCTGACAGGTGCAAAAACACATCAAAGTTGCTTATGTTTTGCGAATTGTGTGCAGGGGAACCTCCTACAGGACAGTGTGCCATTAACCCAGTAGCGGTACAGTTTGTGGGCAGCTACAATATGATTTTGTAGAATATGTATCAAAATGCTTACAATCCAAGGAATAGGAACCATCCCAACTTCTCGTGGAGTAATAACCAGAATTAGCAGGCTCCACGACCTTCTTATCCCTTGGGGTTTCAAAATCGAGAATCAGCAAATGGCTCGCATCGAGAGAAAAGAGACCAGTTTGGAAGAGTTCTTTGTTGAAGTACATATCTGTAACAAAGCGAAGAATGAAATCACAAGCGGTGGCCATCAAGAACTTAGAAAATCGGATGGACAACACTTGCCTTAGCACTTAATAATAGGCCTCGAGGACTCTACCTAGTGACACGAAAAAGAATCAAGAAGAAATCACGAACAATGTAAAGCAATCACTTTGAGGAGTGGAAAGCATTTTGAGGGTAAAAGCGAAAAATTCACTAAGAAAGATGTCAAAAGGAAGAAGACAAAGTGGTGAAAGGAAGCAGAGTGATGAAATGCAAGTGGACAAGAGCAAGAGCGGATGTTGAGCCGGTTGTATATCCTCCACCACCGCTTTCACAGAGAGAGAGTTCAAAAACATAAATTGGACAAGAAATTCTCAAAATTTTTAGTAGTTTTGAAGAAACTTGAGATCAACATTCCATTCGTAGAAGCCCTAGAGCAAATGCCGAGTTATGCCAAATTTATGAAGGGGATTCTATCAAGGAAAAAAGAAGTTAGAGGATTACGAGACTGTAGCTTTAATGGAGGAGTGCAGTACAGTTCTACAGAGAAAGTTACCTCTGAAGTTGAAGGATCCGGGGAGTTACACCATTCCTTACACAATCGGTAATATGGCCTTCAATAACTGTTTGTGTGATTTAGGGGCGAGTGTGAACCTTATGCCATTGTGAGTTTATACTCAGTTAGGTTTGCCAGCTCTTAAGCCTACAAACATCTCACTATAGTTATCGGATAGATCAAGAACTTATCCAAGAGGAGTCGTGGAGGACATCTTAGTTAAGGTGTATAAATTTATTTTTTCTAAATGATTTTATAATTTTGGATTATGAAGAGGAAAAAAGCATCCCAATCATCTTAGGGGGCCATTTTTGGCTGTGAGTAGGACTCTCATTGATGTTCAGAAAGGGGAATTAACTATAAGGGTTCAAGATCGGGAAGTTAAATTCAACGTGTTCAAAGCCATGAGGTTCCCTACAGATGAGGATGAGTGTTTCCAGTTGGATGTGATCGACAGGATAGTTAATGAAGACTTGGTTAAAAGTTTGGTCAGAGATCCGTTGGAAAATACTGTACTGGGGGATGAGGACTTGGATGATCCAGAGTTCGTGGATTATTTACATATGCTGGATTCTTTGCCTCGAGTTAGTAGGTTCAAGGTTCCGTTCGAGCCACTACACACAGAAGAACAAGCTTTGGCACGGATGAAACCTTCACTTGAGGAGCCACCCACTCTTGAGCTTAAACCTCTTCCTACACACCTCAGGTATGCTTATTTGGAAAATTCAAATACTTTACCTGTTATTATTGCATCTGCGCTTAACGAATTGCAGGAAAGTAACTTGCTAAGGATTTTGAGAGAATACAAGTCTATGATAGGGTGGACGATTGCCGACATAAACGGATCAGCCCTCTTTTACATGCACAAGATTCTCTTGGAAGAGGACGCAAAAAGCCAACGATGGAACATCGAGATAACTAACTTCGATCATGAAAGAAGTAGTAAAGAAGGAAATACTAAAGTGGTTGGATGCAGGAATTATATACCCAATTTCAGACAGTACATGGGTTAGTCCAGTTCAATGCGTGCCGAAAAAGGGTGGAATGACAATAGTCAAGAACGGCAACAATGAACTGATTCCGTCGAGGACAGGACCGGATGGAGGGTTTGCATGGACTACAGGAAGCTAAATAAGGCAACCCGGAAGGACCATTTCCCTCTACCCTTTATCGATCAGATGTTGGAACGGTTGGCTGGGAATGAGTATTACTATCGCTTCTTTGGATGGATATTGAGGTACAACCAAATAGTTATAGCTCCGAGGATCAAGAAAAGACCACTTTCACGTGCCCATACGGCACCTTTGCATTCAGGAGGATGTCCTTTGGTTTGTGTAATACACCGACGACTTTTCAAAGATGTATGATGGCTATCTTCTCGTACATGGTGGAGAAGAATGTGGAAGTTTCATGGACAACTTCTCAGTCTATGGAAACACTTTTGATATTTGTCTAAAGAATTTTGTCATGGTCTTGAAGCGATGTGTGGAAAAAAACTTGGTGCTTAACTGGGAAAAATGCCACTTTATGGTTGAAGAAGGAATAATTCTAGGGCACAAGGTCTCTGTGAAAGGCTTAGAGGTTGATAAGGCAAAGCTGGAAATGATAGAAATTCTTCCACCGCCGAATTCAGTTAAGGGAATTCGCAGTTTTCTCGGACACACCGGATTCTACCAAAGGTTCATTAAAGATTTCTCTAAGATTACAAAACCACTATGCAGTCTCTTAGAGAAAGATGCGTTATTCGATTTTGATGAAGAGTGTAAGCGGTGTTTGAATAGTTGAAAAAGAAGTTGACTACAACTCCAATGATCATAGCACCAGATTGGGCGATGCCTTTTGAATTAATGTGCGATGCTAGCGACTACGCAGTAGAAATTTATTTTGGGTCGTAGAGAGAGATATTCCTTGCCATATACTATGCAAGTAAAACCCTTACGGATGCCCAATTAAACTACACAACCACCGAAAAGGAGTTACTTGCGATGAGTATACGCCTTTGACAAATTCGAGCTTACTTAATAGGAACAAAATACATGGTACAAAATTCAAATACAACTTAATTATACAATTGTCGTGTGTAACATACGACAAAACATAAGTGAGAGTTTTAAAACGAATATTGTCCTCTAGACAATATCCACACTCAATGGAGTTCTCATTACAATTATTATCACACTTATTTTATAAAAATAGTGAGGACTACTATAGCCATCATCTCGGACCATCACTTCATTCTCGATTAGTCCCACTATATATTCTCATTTCACGAGAAACGAACGGTGAAAGAAAAGGGTGAAATTTGAACTTGCTTTAGTAAAAATATTATGACTAAGATAATGTAGAATAAGTTATCGTTAGCCTTCAACAATGTTAAACCGATAGAATATAATGACAACAAGTTTAATCTGCTTGTGGAACAAGCGATCCATTAGAAGAGTCAAGTAGAGCAAGATATCTACTATCTTCTATGATTTAAAAAGTTTTCAGCAGGTTTTATCATTTGAGACTCGACAATAAATAAACCACATCATCGAATCATCCATGTACTATGGGCCAAGGATATTCATGTAATCATCAATGGTCATGATTATACCGAATAATCCCTGGTCATAATCATACCAACAACCATCCATCAATGCACTATAGGCCAATGAGGATTTTTACCACATCATTTGTAATATTACGGGTCATGATTATACCGAATGATACCTGGTCATAATCATACCAATCAACAGTCCATCTATGCACATAAGCCAAAGATGACTTTCATCACAATATAAGCATGAGGATGATGACAATGATATAAGCATTAATCAAACAAAATCAAGGATAATTATTAAAGACTTTAAATTTATCCAGAGTTTAAAAATATCCAAATTGTCAACATGATACTTCTTTGTGGAGTAAAATTCAAGAATAATATCCACATATCAAAATAATTTGGACAGAAAAGAAATAAATTTTTCGGGTGAATAGTACCCCGTGAATAGTACTTCGGGAATAGTACCCCGACATGAAAAGTTCCCCGAATACCTGAGTGAACAATATTTGAGTGAATAGTAATTGGGTGAATATTAACTCGTGAATAGTACCCCCGGCATGAAAAGTGCCTAATAATTCGAGTGAACAAAATTTGAGTGAATAGTAATCGGGTGAATAGTAACTCGTGAATAGTACCCCGGCATGAAAAGTGCCCCGAATACCCGAGTGAATAATATTATAGTGAATAGTAACCGGGTGAATAGTAACCTGTTAATAGTATGCTAGGTGAAAATATTGATATTTAATAAGAAAGTTCAGATCAATATTCCAATAAAACGATATTGGATGAAGCGCAAAACTCAAGGATATTCCACTAATTTTAAGGATTATAGAAGCAATACTTACTATAGTAAGTTTAGATTTAAGAATATGAAAAGAAATAACATACGAAACTGAAAATGGATTTTCACCTATCATACGGTACGTAATCAACGTAGACAGGTTATTCCGATATATTAAAGGATGAATACGAAAAATAGTATTCCTTAAAAATACGAAAGAAATAATACCCCTTACCAAACGAAAATAACATCCCTTACGGATACAACAAATAATATCCTTTACCTTAGTAGAAGAAATTTGGATCTTTAATAATGAAGTAATGTAATACTCTTCTTCTTGCTCTCTATAGTTTCTCTCTATAAGCTTCTCTTGTGAATCTCGGTGAATTGGTGAGAATAAAAAAGAAGAATTAAGCTTCTATTTTTAGGAGAATAGACTAAATAGTAATTAATTCATGAACGGTCCAGATTGATTTACTATTAGAACGGACGGTCCAGATTGATTACTATTAAAACCACAACCGACGGTCCAGATTGATTTACTTTTAAAACCACCAAAGCGGTCCAGATTGATTACTTTTAAAACCACCACCGACGATCCAGATTGATTTACTTTTAAAACCACCACCGACGGTCCAGATTGATTTACTATTAAAACCACAATCAATGGTCCAGATTGGTTTACTATTAAAACCACCACCAATGGTCCAGATTGATTTAACTTATTACACTTTAGTACCCCTAAAGTTTTCCAAATTTACATTATTCCCCTATAACTTTTGTAATTCACTTATTTTAAATAAACACATTCTTAATACTTTAACAATTATTCATTATTAATATTATAACTCATAATATTTAACAACCAGATCATTCTGAGGAAAGAGGGAGCTTTTCAATAAGGATTTCTCCCTATTGGCGCGCAATCAGGTGACCAAACCTCTCATCGACAGAACTTTCTAGACATCATCAATATTACAAATAATAATATGAATAACATTGTTGTCTCAATTATTGATTTAATAATATAAAATATTATGCGAGATGATCTTTGTGACAATAATTAAATCAAATAACGTGAGATCTTATACAACAATTCTTTGTAGCAATAATTGAGTATAACCGAGTGACTTCTTACGTAAGCATCAATAATCAATATCGTGCTACTATGCAACCACGCAGTATTCTTTGTATTTTACCACCGGGTATCTCAACAGTTTAACGGTAAAACTTTCGCTATTATTTTTATAAAAGATATTTACGTGCGTTTTCTAACTACGACAATACTTCCATTGTGGGGTCCACCAATGATTGTGTCATCGAACGAATATTCTCTGACAAAACGAATATTCCCCGACCAAACGAATATTCCCCGACACAACGAATATTTTATATCAACTTGTTTACTTTGCAAAAAATTTCACATATCACCCTTAACTTTAACCTTTTATCAATTAAACCATTTATTAAATAGAATTATAATTATAAGAAAATCAAATACTTTCATTTCTTAAAATTCGGGGTCTTACAGTGGTAGTATACACGGATCACTCGGCGATTCGTTATTTGATCTCAAAGAAGGATGCCAAGCCTAGACTAATCAGATGGATTTTACTCCTTCAGGAATTTGACTTGGAAATAAAGGATAGGAAGGGGACAGAGAATCAAGTGGTGGATCATCTTTCAAGACTGAAAAATCCGGATAAGGATGGGGCAGATAACCAAGTTAGTTTGTTAAAACTCTTAAGGTTAAGGAGAATGACATTTAAAAATGTATATAACAACTATATTTGTGAAAAGACAATACTCATGTGCTTGTTTCTGTTGTAGTTAGTACTATGAAAGTGACATGTGTTGGGTAAAATTTAATTACGCACAACACGCAAGTATACGTGGTCAACAAGTAATAAAGTGATAAGTTGAGTATCGTTCCCACAGAGAATTATTTAACAAGAATTACTAAGTACTAACATACAACCAACTCAATCTTATTTAAACGAATGAATTTAATGTTATAAATTAAAATATTTAACTAAACTAATTCTAATTACCACTAATTAAAAATCAGATTATGGAGATTTAAGATCACAACTTCACTTATTGCTTCATTTAAGCTAACACACTTCTCATCAATTATTTTCTATCCTGAATTGTTAATCAAGAACACTAAAGCAGATAAAACCACCTCTCGATGCATAATACCCATACTCACTTGCATCCACAGATGATAGAATTAAGCAAGACACCCTAATTAACTAATCCATTATATCTCTGACAATCCTCACAATAGAACATAATAATTGATAACGAAACATATTAAAATAAACTACACAATAAGATCCATTGTAATCTCAAACAAAGAATTAGTTCATGATTATAGAATTAAAACTAAGAATCCACAATTGAATAAACAATAAAAGACAAAGATAGAAAAAGATGAGAATATATAATCTATTGTCTGTAGATTTGAAGCTCCCTCCTTGCTCCTACTTTGAATCTTCAATGGTCTCCAAGTTGCTTCAATCTCTAAAACTATTTAGAACTAGTGTTTTGATCTAATTTACTCTAATCTAATCTAATGGAATCGTATTTTCCTTCTAATCTCTCTCATCTCTCCTCTAATCCTTGTTATTCCCCTCCTTTTATAAGCCTTTTTACATGTCTTTAAGTCCTCTTGGAAGTCCTTGAGTCAATTGGATCGAAACAATCCTTCTTGGACTCAAATTTGGCCAAAAACCACCTTTTTTACGCGTACCCCCTCCCCGAAGGGGGCTAGGCTAGTCAAGGGCCCGCCCCGGCGGGGGTTTTACTAGGAAAAGCCCGCCCCGGCGGGCTTCATTTTCTGTCACAGCGTCCTCTGGTAAAACGGCCATAACGTTTGATCCGGGAGGAGTTACGGGGTCTGCCACCTATCAAATCGAAGATATCGACGAGCTCTACAACTTTTATTCTTTGAGGATTTAGAAATTCTGGACGGATGAAGGTTGAAATTGGGCTGGAAGTGACTGCTATGAAAACGGCTAACCAAAACAGTGAAGTTCGACGTCCGTTGGTACAAAGATCATAACTCTTGCATCCGAACTCCGATTAGAATGATTCAAGATGTTCAGGAAAGCTACGAACACGCTCTACAATGTAAGCTAAGTTTCAAACCAACAACATGAAGTAAACATGAAAGCCCAAATGATGTCCGGATTGCTTTTCTTTGCAGTTTCTTTGCATTTCCTTACCAATAATCGCTCACACCGCTCCCAAACATATAACCTACAAAATGAACACAAAATGCATGAAAAGTAACTAAGACACATGAATATAAGCAACTAATTCAAGTAAAAGATACCGGATAAGTGTATATAAAATCCACTTATCAACATGTCATAGCCGAAAGCTAACACACCTTTTCTCAAGTTAACAATCAGAAATCTACAAGTTTCTAAGTATTAATGGAGCAACGATAACTTTCAAACGGGAAGATTTCGAGGAAGGTCTATGAACGGCAAGAAAATTCAAACAAACAGTAACGTACGAACGATCTAAAAGTCAAACTACTGCCATAGGCTTCTACTCTACGATTTTGAACATCTTATTTTGTTGCTAAGTCATTTTGTGTCAAACTTAAAGCAACTTAGCAATACCTCAAACACATTATTCTTTTTGTGATTATTTGGTCTTAGTGACCTTTGTAACCAAGTATTAGTGACTTGTTCCAAGTCTTAGTAACTTGAAGGAATCTTAGTAATTCAGTTGTTGTAACCGTTCTTCAATCGTGAACAGATCTTAGTTATCACTCCATTCTTAGTGGATTATACCTATTAAAGGAGTATAAGAGTGTACTAGGAGATATTTGTGCTCCGAATCACTTAAAATCTCTCATCTCATTTATTTTCATGTTGCATTATTTTAAGTGCTCTACGATTTAGTCTGTGACTTAGTTCCACATTTGATCGCTAAATTTAGAGATGTGATTTCTTATAATCTTTGAAGGTGTTTTTCTAAATTATCATTTCGTTGTACATAACCATTTAATTAACCTGTTTAATTATTAAAAGTTCATAATAACTCTTTAAAAGCAATTTTTTTTAAATAATCCATTCAATTCCTTTCTAGATCTCTCGGTGCATTTAGAAATAACAAGTATTATTTTATAATTATTATATTATATTTCTTGAGAATGTATTCTATTACAATTCAATTATACAAACACATTTCATTCTATGGCCTAGAGGAGCCTGGGAAGAGGTCAACAGAGAAACTAAGGAAACTTAGAAAATTTGTACTTTCAATCTTCTGTAGCACCTGTTGAATTCTTCTGAAAAATTTAAATGAACAATGTTATGAATACAAATTATATATAAAAAATAAATAAATAAATTTATTAATGAATATTTTACACAGTATGCAATAAATGGATCCACTATTTGTGTACAACTATTTTTTGTATATTTTATGTACTATATATTATTCATTAAATTTTGGTAGAAATTATTTTTAAATATTAATAATTAAAATAATAAAATTAAAAATAAGTAATACCATATAGTATATATAAGTTATATAACTTAGTTTTATAAAATGAGTTTATCTTATGTTTTTTAGTAAAATTTAACCTTAAATTAAGATAGAAAGATCATGCAAAAATATAAGTAAATGTAAACTTTTATTTAATTTGAGCTATTATTGTAACATTGTAAAATAAGTATATATTTTACAATTAAAATTAATTGAACTTTCATTACTATAAAATCTATAATACACATCACCAAATTATATAAAAATTTATATGTTCAAATACTTTTATATGTTCTTCAAATTCATACAGTTGGATTTATTTCAAAAACCCTAAAATAGATGTATTAACATTATGGGATATACTAGTTAGACACGCTCTAGAGTATACCACTTTTTCACTTAAAGAAAACTTCTTGATAATGAGATAGAGAAAGATATTGCGAAAATAAATAGGTAAGTCAGAGTAAAGTATGAAAGCAGTGAAAAAATAATTAATAGATAGATTAATCAGACTTTTTATTAGATAATTTTACCTAAGCTATGATAAAACTACATATAGCTTTCACCCGTTAATTCCTCTCGCTTTATAATAGAGATTAATTATAAATTTGAGTTAATTATGTGGTATGACGTATTATTATTTTTTTTTAAAAATTGTATTTTGTGCTTTCGTCAAAAGTGCATTAGTCAAAGTATAATTTTTTTACTTAAGTTAAAATATTTTAAACCCAAATTTTATACTTTAACACTCTTGTTTACGAGTTTTGATGTAAAAGAAAAGAAAGTTAAAAAAAAACTTAAATTAGAGCATAAAAGAAAAGAATAGAAAACTTGAAGTTTTCGTTTGTATTGTTTCTCGAATTTTAATAGAAAAAGAATAGAAATTTAAAATTGAGGACATGAGTTGTAATTTAAAATTTATTATATTAAAAGTCGAGGATAATATGGGAATTATAAAAATATTACTTATTCCGATTTCTTTTCCGTCCAAATCAGGCCAATTTTGGCCGGAAAACTTTGGCAGGAAAAATGGCCAAGTTTTTTATTCATTTCTTCTTTTTTTTCCGTTTATTAAAAAACCCAGAAACATAAGAATCGGAAAGAAAACTTAAATTTTCCGTTCATTTCTTTTCTTTTCTGACTATTTTAAAACTCAGAAACAGAGGGTAAGAGTACTGTTAGAGAATAATCAAATACTAAATTAATTTTACTTTGAACTTAAAAAATATTTTTAGTCTGCTTAAAATTCCTCTTAACAAACTCTAATTATATTTAGTCTATATTTGGTTACACGTTTGAAGTGTTTGTTACGTTTGCAAGTCAAAAATCTTATTTTCTATCAACAACTTATTTTACATATAATTACTTAATTCATAAATAAAAGCGTTTCCAATTAAAATATAACGCATCAAAAATAATTTTTTTTTCGTTCCAAATTATATAACTATTATTGAATTTTGAAAAGCAATTTAAAATATTTTAAACTCAAAATTGAGATGACTCATTAAAAAATTATGAAAAAAAACAAAACTTCTTACAATGAATAATATTTTTAAATAATTTATAATATTTATTATTATATTAATTAAAATTAAAAGAATTTATATTAATTTTAATTTTAAAATTTCTTAAATTAATTTTAAAAATTAATATTAATCAAATAATATAAGAGAGAGAGAGGGAGAGAGAGATTTGAAAGTAAAAACACTATAAAGGGAGCGAAAAAAAGCTTCCCAAAGAGTTCAATAACAATGTTACTATTACATAAAAAAGGTTACATAATATTCACATACACACGCGCATCTCTGTGGGACCTCACCACGGCGTATGCGGCACATGATATACGTGTGTGTGTATATAATATTATGATAATTTTTTATGTTATAAATAACGATTATTTAGAGTTCAATTAGCTAATGTTTTATAATATGCAGCAGATATGGATGATGGAGATTGGAAAATATCCACGTCAATGCCACGCAATCATATTTAAATAATGTTATTATCAGATAAAAATAATATATAATCTTTTATTATTATTAATATTATTATACCCTACATATCGGCCGCCCACAATATCGTATGTGTATTATCTAAATATTATGTGATCCTTTTTATATGATAGTAGTATTGTTGATCTTATTTCTATGCAGAACTTTTTAGTGTCCTGACTTGCAGAACTTTTGTTTAATTTATATGGAAATATTTTACAATGACCAATCACAGTTCCTGTAAAAGCTAAAAAAGTGATTTGGTTTTGAAAATGAAGCCCACGTTCACAGGTAATCAAATCTTCCATTAAAAATACATTATATAAAATATATTATATACGTTCACATGTAATTAAATCTTGAATTGAAAATATTATATAAATGGAATATTTAATATTATTTTCAACTAAAAAAATAAGAAAAGATTTGATCTTGTGTCCAAAATAAAATAAGAAAGAATTTGATTTCCAAAATAAAATAAGATTTTATTTTGTAATATATATTTGATTTAATTTATCTTGATTTAACTTCAAAAAAATTTACATACATACATATATATATATATATATATATATATATATATATATATATATATATATATACTGAAAGATTTTATTTTGTTTCCAAAATAATATGAATGATTTGATTTTATATAAAAAAAGATTTTATTTTATTTTATTTTCTAAAATAAAATAAGATTTTATTTACTTAGTAATATATTATTATTATTATTATTATTATTATTATTATTATTAAGGAAGCAAATTGTGCAAGGTTTGGAAAGATGTCCAAGATATCTCTGGGAGAGCTCCCTTAGGGGTTGCCTTTCTAAAGATTTTTCATTTTTGAGACTTGCAAGATCAAACTCTGCAAATTTTTCAGAAATTTGAAACATGACTCAAAGACTCGAAGTACTTTGCACGGTGTGACTCACGTGCAGGGGGCAAATGTGAACCCACGTACAAATTAGGGTTCACATACGACCTAAAGAATTAAATGACAAGCAGAAAAGTCAAAAATAAATGTGCGAGACCCGAGAGAAGCCTCCACGTGTCCCAGGGCAGAAGACTCGTGCAGGCGACTCATTTTGGGAATTAATTGAGGGATTGATTGGTGGCTAGAAGGACAGGACGATCTGAGCATTACTCTGGTGACGAAGGGTAAATTTGAGATTTTCAGAAAATCCTATAAATACCTCTTCCACTCCATTGTAAAGGGGACCTCATTTTTGACTCTTGGACCTTTTGGAGGACTAGAAGACTTGGACATTCTCTCTCAACCCGAAGCACTCAAGAAGGCTCTCTGAATCCTTGCTACCCTAACAAGGTTCTCGGATTCTAAGAGTTCTGTCACGTGTCGTTGGATTAATCGCTCACATGTTCTTCTTTCCTCTTCAATCAATCAATCAATTCCGTACTTTTCGTGGATTTCTCTCCTCCTCAGCCAACACGAAACTCTAACCTCAGCAAGGTACGATTTCCTTGTCCACACAATTATAAAAATATTTTCTATTAAGGGTTTCCCCATAAAATTATGAAGCTCCCCCTCACATTATGAATATTTCAAATTAATATATTTAAATCAGTTTAATCATAAAAATTACAAAATAGTTTAGCAGTTTGTAGTTCATATAATATTTTTCTTCTCCCCCTTTGTCATCATAAAAAATGATGGGGAGGAAAGCTAGACCTGCAAAAAAGGTTAGTCTATTGTTCCTCCAAAAGAGTTAGTAACAAGCATAGCATTCATAAAACTATTATAAGTTGTCCTAGTAGTAGTAGTAGTAGTAGTAGTTAGCATTTAGTTAGTTACAATCATCCAAAATAGTTAGTAATATAACAAATACTTCAAATAGTTAGATGTCATCCAGATTAAGAGGAGAGAAATGTTGAGTAGTTAGATTAAGATTGTCATATGGAAATAGTTGTGCTACATGATCAGCTGGTTCAGAACTTGTGCTTGCAGTGAACTGATATTGACCCATTAATAGTCTATTGTTCTCCATCATAAAACAAACCATATTCTTAACAGAATGCAAGGAAAATTGCATGTCTTTTAATTGTTCTATCATGAGATTTTGGTTGTGCAATAGAAGTTGGTTCATGTTGTTAAGAGCGTCTATTTTGGTTTCCATATTTATGTTAGACTCTATTACCTCATGATCAAAAGGTTTAAAAACAATCAGTGATTGAGGTGGAAGATTGAGATGAGAGACAATATTGCTAGTGGGAATCAATTGGGACTGATGTTGTGAGACATTTATTTCCAGAAAGTTGAAAATATAAGTGAGTAACAGACCAAAACCGAGACAATTATTGTGGAAACAGAACTCAAAGGAAGATAACAGAAAGTAAGCCAAATTATAAGGCATGCATTCATTTAAAATACTTTTGATGATTTCCAAGTGAAAAGGAAGTTGAAAGTTAAATAACAATCTAGAAGGGGGGTTGAATAGATTATTACAGGTTAAAAAAATTATATTAAGCCTTTTTGAATTTTTGAATAATTTATTTGCAATGTTAGAAATTAGTATGCAAGACAGTAAAAAATTCAATCACACAATGCACAGAGATTTATCTAGTTCACAACATACACCCCTGGTATGTTGTTACGTCCAGTCTCAAGTCCCAACTCCCTGCTGACCTCTCTACGACTCTGGTCTTGGTCGGAGAATTGCTTATCTTTCTCACAGGTACATAAAATAAACTAACTCTACCCTTTTCCTTTTTACAGAGAATTTACAACAATTTTCTTCTAAAATAAGCAAATAAGATTTAGTACATATTGATATTTCTCAAATAAGCAGATATCAATTAAAGAGCAAATATTTTTATAAAAGTTCAAAGACTTTTTTATACTTGAGAAAATATGCTTCTTGGTAAGCAGATAGTAATTTGAGCTTTGATCAAATAATGCTTCTATGTAAGCAAACATGTAAATTTATACACTGTTATAAAAGTTTAACGTGCTTTTATATTTTGAGTAAAAAAGTGCTTCTTGAATAAGCAAATAGGTAAATTTTATCTTTTACTCAAAATACTTCTATATAAGCAGATAAATAGCTTTAATGCAATTTTATAAATAATTATTTATTCTTTATAATAAAGAGTGTTTTTTTATGAATTATAAGGACTTGTTTCTCGGATATTCTCTAACAAGTATTATATAAATGACTTTGTGTTCAAGTACTTCTATTCTAAAAGAATAAATCAATTTAAGCAATGATTATCAAGTATAACAATTTAATTAGTTAAGTACAACTTGATATAACAAATATACTTGTTTAACTCAGATAATATATAATAATATTTTATCTATTATGTGGTTTATATATAAAGTAACTTAGTACTATAAGGAATCGTACGTTTCGATCCCTCACTTAAGAGGAATATCTCCGTAGCCTTTCGGCGTCTAAGTATGTTATAATTTATATTCTCACAATTGATATATATATATAAATATTTTCAATAGATCACTTAGAATATCTCAATGTTGTTTTGAACTATCAAGTGTATTATCTATTTTACGATATTTATATAAATAATATCAATAAAAAGTTACTTAGTACTATAAGGAATCGTACGGTCCGATTTTCTCTCCGCAGAGGAATATCTCCGTAGTCTTGCAGAGTCTAGGTATAAATTTTTTATTTGATAAATAGATGAAATATAGATATATAAAATTATGTATAAAAATTTATATTAGTATATCTATAAATTTAATGCAAGTAAGAAATAATTCAACTAAGTTAACTCAAATGACTTATCTCAATTACTTGGACCAATTTCTTCTTCTCAAATAATCAAAACTTTTGTAAGAAGAGATATGAAGCTTTAGAAAGAGTATGTAGGCAAGGTGAGTAAGCTTTTCTTTTCACTTGAATTGGCAAAAATCAAATGAATGAAATACTCTCTATTTATAGAATTTTGAAGTCAGGGGCAAAATGGTAATTTTTTAAATCTATTTTTGAATGAACGGTTGGGATTGCTCATTTTTAAAATCAATGGTTAGGATGAAAGTTTTGGAATTTAAAACACATGGATTGCCACATGTTCCGAAGTTGGTTTTTAGCCCATCAAAAAAATTATCAATTGTAGTTCATTTAATGCTTTGACCACTTGTTCAAAAACCTTCCAGCATGTACACGGTTTTGAGTCCCAAAAAGTGAGTCACATTTTTTTTAAAGCCACCAGCATATGAATATATGTATATAATACTTTTTAACACACACACACACTGTTATATATATATATATATATATATATATATATATATATATATACACACACACACATGCATGCAATAAAATAATTTTTACCCAACTTTGTTTTTGTGAGTTTGAAAGGAAATAGGATCTCCTTGCCTTGATATTTATATGAATCAATTTTTTGAACACTTGATATTTAAATTATCAAGGTCAATAAAAATTAATTCAAATAAAATTTAGAGAATAATTTAGATAAAAGTAAAAATAATTAATTAAATTTCAAAACTATTTAATTACTTCATAATTGTTATCATCAAAGTATACTTAAAAATGAGATATACCAATCTCCCCTTTTTGATGATGACAATTATATAAAAAATATTTTCTATTAAGAACTTCCCTTACTATTAAGAAGCTCCCCCTCACACTATGAATATACCGGTTTTAGCAGTTTGTAACATCTCATAGCAATTAAGGCAGTTATAGCAGTTTATAACATTTCATAGCAGTTATAGTTCATAGCAGTTAAAGTTGTTATATCATAATGTTTTTCTTTCTTCTCCCCCTTTGTAATCATAAAAAATGATGGGGAAAAAATAATCCTGCAGCAAAGATTAGGCAAGTGTTCCTGCACAAAAAAAGTTAGTAACAAACATCTCATACAAACATATTATACAAAGTAGTAGTAGTGGTGGTGGTGGTGGGGGTTAGTATTAGTTATTTTACAGTTATCCATAATAGTTAGTATTATTACAATCACTGCAAATAATTAGATGTCCTCAAGATTAAGAGGAGAGAAATGCTGAGCAATTTCTAGAATATTGACATCCTGATCTCCTGGGAATGGTTGAGGTACATGATCAACTGGTTCATCACTGGTGTCTGATATGGATCCATGAGTAGTCTATTGTTCTCCATCATAAAATAGACCATGGACTTAACAATATGCAAGGACAATTGCATATCTTCCAACTTTTTTAGCATGAGATTTTGGTTTTGTAGAAGAATTTGATTCAGACTGTTAAGATAGTCTATTTTGGTGGCCATATTGATGTTAGACTCTATGACCTCATGATCAAAAGGTTTAAAGACTATCAAAGATTGAGGTGGAAGATTAAGATGGGAGACATTGTTGTTAGTTGGAACCAATTGAGATTGATGTTGTGTGACATTTATTTCTAAGTAGTTAAAGATGTGAGTAAGCAGAAAACCAAAACCCAGACAGTTATTGTGATAACATAATTCAAAAGAGGATAACAGAAAGTAAGCCAAATTGTAAGGCATGCATTCATTCAAAATACTTTTGATAAGTTCCAAGTCAAAAGGCAGTAATTTTCTATCTTCTCTAACATACATGAAATTATTTCTAAGTATTTTCCCCAAGAACTAACTTTCAGCTGTAAGAAATTCTAGACCAACCTTACAAAGATAATCAAACAATAAAGCATGCACCATTTGACCAGTGAAAACAGACAAATTGTGTTTAAAGAGCATGCATTCTTTAACAGAAATACTAGAAGAATGAAGATAAGAATTGACCCTAGGTAACTCTAATGTGGAAGGATGAAGTTGAAGTGCATTATCAAGGAAATGTTCATCAATGACATATACTTGACCCTGTATGCAAGTGGTGATACTAGTTAACAGTCCAGATTAATTTTTAGAAAATTCCATGTGAGTATAATATTCAGAGATGAGACCAGGATAGATAGATTTATCATAAAAAGTAACCAAACAATCCCACCCAACATTTTTGATCTTTTCAAATAAGTCTGGAAAACTGTTAAAAGTGATCACATTTCCTGGAGACAGATTATGTCTCATGATTCTATATTTAGCTTGAGCAGATACATTAGTAAGATGAGGAACACCATGAGAGAAATGCAGATCAGAGTGCAGAGGGAGTTTTTTACGTTTAGATAAAAAAAATTAGACATAATGAGCATAGAAGCAGGTAATAGAGGTGAGAAGATGAAGTTAAGTAATGACTGAACATGTGAATGCACCATACTGGAAATTGAACTTATATATTGAAGAAATGTAATGATATGCTGCAGAGGACTTAGACTATATGCAGAATCAGTCATGAATATTAGTAAATATAAGTATAGATTTACAAGTTATATGACCTTACTGTGAACTGTAGAGAAAAACAGAAAACATTTAATCTAAACAGTGAAGTGGATGTTTTTCAAATCTTATATTTAAGAGAGTCAAGCACAATATTCAGTAAACCAAAGAATGTGCCACATGTCAAATGTATTAGTCAGTTTCCAAAAATAATATAGGACTATAGAGACATACAACAATATTCATCATTTATAACATTCCTTAATAGAACACGGCAAATAATTACTTCACAGATGAAGATATAAATTGATAAAAACGAGTTATACCAGAAGATGAAAACTGATAATACCAAAAATATATTCAGAGAGACATGTATTATGTAGTATCGAGCATTTATAGCATAACACAATAGGACATTGCAAACATTGGGAATAAGTAGTTTTTAAAAAATATTAGAACAAAGAATGCCTTATGGCTAGACAAAAGAAAAAATAGAAATTAAGCCAGTGGATATCAGTATCCACACACAATATATACAGAAGATAGCAGTGACTATACTTAAAAAAATTAAAAGAGATACATGGAAGGTTTTACTTGAGTGAGCATAATAAGCAAGATTTTACCAGTTTCGTGTATCATAGATGCAGTTGTCCTAAGGAGAATAATCAGGTGACATGCACAGCCTTTTGATGTTTCTTAGTAGAGAGAAACAATTTTGTTCAAGCAAAAGTAAATAGATACATAGACAAATATATATATATATATATATATATATATATATATGAAATTTGGAAGTATAAGAAAATATGTCTGAAAGTGTAAAATATAATACAAAGATCAATTTTCAGTTGAAGTGTGAAACAAGAAAATGAACATATCTGGAGAATCGAGAAAATATTTATAAAAAAATGGATTTAACAGATTTTGAAAAAAATTAGGGTTTAAAATCAGAAGATAACATGAAGGGTTTTTAAAAAACAAAAACTGATGAACCAAAACTGTCAGGATTTTAGGGTTTCAAAAATAGGAAGAATTTTTTTTTTGAGGGCTTTAAACCGATGAACCAGTAGATATTAAACAAAGATCAGATCGGTGATTTTGAGTCAAAAGTGATGAAAGTAGAAATTGACTTTTTGTCAAAACTCGAAACCCTAAATATAAGAAATGAAGATACCCTTTAAAAAAATGAAGGACTAAAAAATTTGGCGAAGGGAGATAAAACTTAACATATCATACCTAATGAAGTTTAGTTTCAAAGATCGGAAAGTCATAAACTGAAACATTTAAAAAATGTTTTGAAGTGAAAAGTTTTAAAAAAAATTCAGATCTGAAAAAAAAACAACTGATTTTCAACATATTTGTTGTGCGAATGTGTAGGTTTTGGAGATAAAAGAGAAAGGATTAAAGAAGATTTTCATTAGGAGTGATAGATCAAAGAGGATTCAGAGGCGAGGGAATCGGTAGAAGATGAGAACATAGAGAGAGAATTGAGGTTGAGAGATGACATGAGAGAGAAAGAAAAGATAAAAATGAATAATAAAAAAAATTAATTTTGTTATTTATAGTTTGACTCACCAGATGAAACAGACAGTGGATGTTTGATCTTATTTGAAATGAAAGGTTGGGATGCTATCTCAGATTGAAACAGTTATGTTTCTTTACTGACTTTGATCTAGTGGCTGAGATTTAATTTAAAACTCGATCTAACAGTGCAAGGAATTGATCCGAGTGCTTTCATAGTTGAATGATGTTTGGTCCATTTGGGAAGGCACATATTGAAACAGATAACCATTGGATCTGTACTTGTATGAATGGTCCAGATTTAACCCTTGATATATATAAATTAGTATTAACCAAAAATGCTAAATTGTTAAACAATAGTTAATTTAAAATTAAAATAAATGATATTAAGGATTAATAATACATAAAAATTATACTAATGATGTGTGAGTAGGATTTATGAACATAATTATAATATAAATATATAGAAGTAAGATATAATATGATTAAAAATAATTGATATATAAAATGAGTAAAAATTTAAAGGATGATTAATAATAAACAATTAAGTGGAAATATCTAACATATCTAATTTAATTTGTAATTTTCAAAATCTATCCGAAATCAGTGGTTTAGTGAATATATCAGCAATATTTAATTCAGTGTCAATATATTCTTGGATTAAGACATCTTTTCTGGTTTCTTTGATATGATTGGTACCTTCATAGGTTATGTTTGTTCCCAGATGCACAATAGTTATCTAGAAGGGGGGTTGAATAGATATTTTAAAATTTCTTTTGCAAAAATACTTATCAGATTTGTTAATGATTTAATCACAACAGAATTGAGATTTGTTTGTTTTCCCTTTAAGATAAATCGAGTTAATAGGAGATAAGCAGTTATGACAGATATAGCAGTTATAGCAAGAATATAAGAGACACAGTTTTTTTAAGTGGTTCAGAGCACTCAAGGCTCCTAGTCCACTCTTTTACTCCTTGAGTAGGAAATCCACTAAGGATATCTTTACAATCTTTGAATCTCACAGATTCCTTCAAGACCAGCAGTCTTGGATCTTAGTTCACTCAGAACTCTTCAAGTTCAGCAGACTTGGAACTTCTCTCTTCACTTTAAGGATGGTTGAGTTCTTGAATGGTGCTACTCAGTTGCAGTTAAGCTCGTGTTTGAAAAAACTGAGTTGCTGAGCAAGCTTTCTTTTCAGATCGTAGAGTTAAGCGTTAATTGTTCTTCAACTTTTTAATCTATGCTTTGTTATCTCTTGTATCTGCATCTAATTTGTATATAAGATGCCTTTAAAAATGTATTCGTTTAAATCATTAATTGTATTTGACATTTCTGAGCACTGATGGTGACTTTCTTCGAAATCTTCCGTCCAAATAAAATCCATTTACAACCGTAGAGATCACTATCTCACCTAACACCTGAAAAGGTATTTTCAGCTGACATGTAGTACTTTCCTTAGCTTCTTCAATACGTTTCTTCGTTCTATACTAAGGATGGATGTTGCGTCATTGGGATTCTCGAGAGTCTCAATGTCTATAATCCATTCCACATTTGTTAAATTTTATTCTTCAACAAATGGTCAAAGCTCGATGCTTCTGATGTAGATAGATAATGAACTACGATCATGAACGTTGTGTCTTGCCACATTTGTTCTTGATCCGGTACTTATAGCAGAGAACACTATGATTTTTCTTAATCACTAGGTATACTACGATCTTTGCTTGCTTGATTTGTAGACTCTACACTTCCGAGAGCACACTACGATTTTTGAGTTGGCTCGGCAAGCGTTTGGATCAACTCTACGATTCTGAGTGAGTCCCTCCAAAGCAGACATACTACGATTCTTGATACTCTACGATTCTGCCTTAGCTTCTGCAATCTTTTGTTTGGCTCGACAGACTATGTGACACCCCCAAATCCGGGTACTTCATTCCCACAGGATTTGGTGCTCACTTTCTAAAATATTTACATCTAAGTACCCATAACAAGGATTAAAACATAATTTAAACAACTTAAATAATAATCCATCCCTTTATAGGGTTACATCAACGTAAATCAAATCCCAAGTAATCTAACCTTAAACTATTACATGAGTCCGCGGAATACATCACAAAATAATTTAAGTCATATTATAAGTTCAGTAAATAAAATTAAACATGTCTTCATCATTTGGACATCTTGCCTTAGCTAGAAGACGGCTCATCAACTTTCTCAACTTTACTTGTAGTGTTAAATGCAAGAGTGAGCAAATAATTGCTCACTAATATAAAGAATGATAATAGCAACAACATAAGGTTAAGCATTGAATACTGAATAGTAGTGAATTTGTTTTGTGAACCAAGAATAGAAAACAAGCTCAAGATTTATATCTGAGGGTCTTTAAGACCTTGAACTATGTCCCGAGGTTATTAAGTATTTCTACTTCAACCTTTAACAGTCATTAGACTATACAGACCTTAACTTTTGTACTTAGGAGGATCAACCCTTCTTACCATGTATTGTGCACAAACATCTAAACACTAACATGTACATAATCCCCTATATTTGGGTTGTTCATCTCAGTTTGACTTTAGGATTTTTCGCACTAAAGAAAGTTTAGTTTGGAACTAGCTTGTCAATGGTTCTAGAATTTTAGAACACCCATCAATTATGGATTAGTCCAACCAATAAAGGTTTATTTGCTATTCGAGGGTTTAACTCAATAATATAAGATTGAATAACAATAATTAAGTCGAAGATTGAATATCAAAAATATACAATTGAATAACATTGTATATAAAAAGTGCTATATCAAGAAGAATTAGAAAATCTCATTTGAAACAATAAACTTGAACAACTTATGCTTTGAATGGCAAGAACAAATATTAGGAACTTACTCAATAAAAGATTAGAGTTTTAGAAATATGCATAACGATGTCAAGTTAGGAACAAAAGCTTGCTCAACGTAAATACAAGATTTAGGAAACTTGCATTACAATATCACATTAGAAATATGAAATTTGCTCGATGTAAAAGAATTAGAACACAAGAGCTTGCATAATCATAAACAAGATGGAACCAAGAAATTTGCTCAACATAAGATTAGAGTTTAAGAAATTCGCATTCATTATAAAGAGAATGAAGTTAGGAAACTTGCCTCGTATGTAAGCTACACAATTACTACAAACGTTCGCCAAATACCCTACACATACCATTAAGATCATAATACCAATTAGTTATATTAACACTAACTTCATGGGCTTACTTCTCATTTTAGTCAAGTCTATAATCTCTAAATTAAGACCTGATTATTTTAATCATTCATGTACCATAAATCCACACTCCTAATTATATAACAGTGCCCAACATGGTGATTGCATATCAACACAAATTCTCATGATATCACATTATAAACTTTCACAACTTACTAGTTCATAATCTTTAGTTTCAACTTTGTGATTACTATATGTTATTACGTCTTATAGCATGCATTAGGCCCTTTTACAATCACTAACATATGTTAACATTCTCCAAGCTATGCTGTTAATAGTTCTTCACTAGGTCTGACTGACCACTGACGTGGCCGCGCCATGGTTACCTTTAAATCTTCGAAGTCAAGGCATGAGCGGCCGTAGCGTCATACTTCGACACTCGTAATCAATTTTTTTGCAGAACACAAATTCAGACTTTGTCCTAGGCCAAAAATTCCAATTTCACGGTAACATGAATAAACCCACATGCTACAAACTTAACTAAAGCCTTATAGCATATATAATCAAGCATTCTAACACCTAAAACAACTTACATAACCAAATTCAAAGGATTAAAATCATGTTTTTGTCAATTTTCTTCATATTTCAATACTTTTAGCGAATTCAATCGCCAAACCTTTGTTTCTTAACCAAATTAAACCATTTTAATTACATTATTTTCGTTTCTTGATATACTAACACAATCTACAATCAATTTACAGATTCTATCAAGAATTGAACATCAAATTTTAGACTCAATTAAGCCATTTCATATACATGTAACGCTGTTTTTGAAGTCTTCTACTTCAAACCCAATTTTCATGAATTTGATACTCCAAAACCATATAGAAGTAACTTATATCAGAATTTAAACCGTCTTCAACACAAATATCAACTATTTTAACAAATCATCAACCAACTCTTTATCTTTTCCCCAAGAAAACTCAAGAACACAAACATGATTTTCATGAATTCTCCTACTAAAAACCATTTATAGATGATAACCAATTGATTACATAAACTAATTAACAATTATAATTCAAATTCACATAATTCTATATTAGAAATTAAGAACATGAATTTGGGTTTTTATACCTTCAATCCTTGATTTTGCAAGATGATCACAAGGCTTTTCCAACTCTCATTCTCCTTCTTCTTGACAAACACGGGGAATGAATTCTCTCTTTTTCTTCTTCTCTCAATTTTCTCTAACACTCTGGTTTTCTTAGTTAGTCTTAGGAAATTAATACGCGTAAGATATAAACTGATATAGGTCTAGGTCTCTCTTCCACGTACATCAGGTAAGAAAACCCAATAGGTTGCGTCAGTTAGATTAAGCCAAAGGCCACAAGGCCTTATTTGGCTACACAATAAAACCCTCCCCTTTTAATTTATTTTTATATTAATTATATAATTTTCATTATAATTATACTTATGCTTAATAAATTATTATATATCTGATTTAATTATTAAATTAAACTAGAGCACCATTTTATTTATTTTAATTATTTTCTTAAATATTAATAATCCATTTAATTTAATTATTTCATTAAATTAAATCTTCAAATAATAATATTACCATTCATTAATTTAGTTAACATACATACTTAACTAAATTATTGCAAAATTTCATCAATTATTTATTTTATCTCAATAAATAAATTAATTAAAATATTTATTTAATTCAATAAATATTTAAATTTAATTACAAAATTTCTCGATCGTTACAGACTACGATTCTGTTGAAGGTCTATCTATTACATCTCAAGTGATAGATCAACGTAACAGTTTTGATCTTTTCTTCTATACATACATTTATAGAATGATAAACATTAAAGCACAGATCAACCTAACAATTTTGATCTATCACTAAGTCCTTGTACATGTATTCCTTGAAGGACTTTACATATAAGCATGATTATTTACTTTCAACATCAAATTTAAATATGCAATTTTCCAACAATCTCCCCCTATTTGATATTGACATAACCAAGGAAATTTATATCATGATCATCAATTTCTAGATGTAGTTGCTAGAAAGTAAATATGACTTAGTGTTTCAGTAAGCAGCTGAAATCTCTAGAGAATAAGCATGAATTTATTGATGTTTGTAAGGATAGATATTACAATAATGCTTAGTTACATTAATAAGAAATAAATTCCAACTTATCTCTATTTTTTCTACCTTTTGCTCCTTGGATGATTTGCATACTCTTCAGCTCTCCTTCTCCTGCTGGCTTCATCTCTCCATGCAATATCTTCTAGCTCGCTTTGACTCATCCGTTCTCCATGATCGTGTCTGTTCATGAATGTAGGGTCTCCAACTAGAATGTTTAGGCCAGTAGTGGTTACTCCTTGTGAGCTAGGAGATGGCCCTCGACTCCTTAGTGGTTGCGCCATTAGAATTGGTTGGCGCTACTGCTGTTCTAATCGTGGAGTTTGATAGCGAGGCTGTCTTGTGAGAGGACTCTTTGAAGACTGAGCAATTTATTTTTCTCTCCTTGAAGACTGAGCAATTTGCTTTTCTCTTCCTTTGCCTTTCTCTCCTTCCACTTTATTTCTCCCCTTTATGTCAGCATCAAGGGTTCGAATGTCTTCAGACAGACGGTTCATTCCTTGGACAAGCTCATGTAGCTGATTCCTGGATTGATCAATGTCTTCATGGTTTCCTTGAACCAAAGAATTAGTTCGAGATCTGTTCTTTTGTAGAATGGCCAAGACAGTTTCTGTTTGTTGCATTTGACCCATTGAAAATTCTTAGAATTCTTTTATTGAAGTTCGTAGACTTGAGAGACTCTCCATCATAAGTGTATTTTGAGATTCCTGAGTCTTCTACAGAAGTAGAACTGCTTCCTTGTGCTTTTTGGCAACCTAAAAGTGAATTTGATCCCTTTCATTGATACTGTAGATCATTTCCTTGATGATTTCCCGAAGCTTTTTTGTAAGCTCAGTACTCAGATTGCTAGGGAGGGTATTGGTAGTATCAATCAAATGGTTTAGCCTCATATGAACAAGCTTAGAGTGAATTTCAAGATCTGTTTGAATGTCTTTGGTCACTTTCTATGAATCATCAGACAACTCAGATTTGGTGGGATGATCTGAGATAAGCTCAAGGAGTTGCTGAGTGTTTGGAGGAGAAGCCCTAGTATTTTAATTTCACAGGTTGTAGAGAATAAGATCAAGATCAAAATAGTTATTGGTTGATGATGAAAGAATATTTGAAGGAGGGGCAGGTGTGTGAGGTTGAGTTTCAAGAGGATGTGATATTAGTGTTTGCTGAGTAGGTGACTCTATGATTGGAGTAGGATCAATATTCATAGAATGAGAGATGGTATGTGACTGGGTCAATATAAAATTAGGCGTATTTGGTTCATCAGATATAGAATGTTGGGATTCTTTAGCTGGAAATTGGTTTAGTGGATGAAGTATCACTTCCAACCATCTTGGCAATTTGTAGAATTGGTTGGAATTTAATGAAGGACAATGACTAACCCTGAAAGAGATGGGAATAGATTGTACCTCACGCCCATTTTCTGAAGAGGGACAGTTGGTGATCAACTTTTGAGTAAAAGTGAGGTTTCCTGGGAATCCATGAGCTAGCACTAATATTGTTGGATAAGCTTTAAAGGTCCAGAACATGTGATCCCAGGAGTTGAGAATTTGGGCTCTGTGGTAGGACATCATTGGCAAGTAAGAGAATAGCTGATTGTAGTTAGCTCTCCTATATCCATCACAGCCTACTGCAATAATCTCAACCTCGTCATCCTCTTTTTCTTCCCGGTTTTCATTTTCTTCATTTGAAACTTCCACCACATCAATCATCTCCACTTCTCTTCTTTTTTCTTCTGCCCTCTCCACCTCTACAGCTTCAACTCTCTCCATTTCTATAGTTTCAGAAGCTAAGATCTCTTGAGAAACTGAGGGAGGTTCATGATGATCTCTTTGCAGATCCTCCTCAGCTATAACCTTCTTTGACATAAGGAATTCGCAAGGCTCCCCCTCAATATGATCATTTATTTGAACTTCAGGCCGCTCCCCCTCCGCTAGAGCATTCTTTAGGGTAGCAACTTCAGGAAGCTCCTTTTTTGCAGCTGTTTTCTTTTCTTCTTCCTTTAAAGCTTTTACATTTTGGAGTACATATGTCTTAATGAGCTTTTTCCTTGCCTTTTTAGGTTGAGTTTCAGCCTTGGATTTTTCTTCATCTGCAGCTCTAACGATTGATACTGTTGCACCATCCTCTTCTGGAGTGATGTCAAGTCTAGACTCTACGATTGGTAGTGACTCTACGATCGAAGAGAGAGCAGACTTCTTTGTTTTGTGGCTGCGTTTTCCCTTCTTAAGTAGCTGAGAGATGGTAGCTCTGTCTTCTTCCTCCTCAGACTGTTGCTCTTTCCTCTTCATTTCCTTTTGAGTCTCAGTGTCTGAACTCTCTTAGGGTGCATCATTAGTTGAGCCTTGAGGCTCTTCTATTGTTTGAGCTTTCAATTTCCTCTTACCCTTACTTTTTTTGATCAAGGCAATGGGTTCCTCTTTATTAATTTCTTCTTCTTCATCAGTTTCCTTCTGGCCCGACATGTTTCCTAGTAGTCCAGTTCCTTTGCTTCACCCGATCCTTCCAATTGGATTCGAACATCATTCTGACATTTTCTGCAGGATTTCTTTTCTAGTTTTGAAATAGCTGCTTGGTTATTTTTCTGTTGGGATTGATAGATTCTCCTTCATTGCCCCAATTTTGTCACCCAAAGCTGATTATAGGATTACGCTTATGAACCGCCCATAGAGCATCTTTCCAGAGCTCTTTGATTTCTTTGAACTGAGTATCCACTTCTCAATCCAGTAAATAAGTAGGGCCCCATAGTTAAGTTGAATCCTGAAGCAGAGTGTTGTTATGAGCTTTAGTTGAACTTCATTCACAGAGTCGTGGCCAGAGCTTTTACAACATATGCACTTACCAACAATGTCAGCCAGAAAATCATACTCCCGGGGAAACTCTTTCTTCTTGTATCCCTTGACGTTCTAAAACATTGAGTGATGCATCTTCTTCAGACCTTCATGAAAGTCGATGACCTCCATAGATACAAGTCCTTTTGATTTGAAACCAAGGGCTAGGTTTATATCTTCATCTTTGAGTTTAATTTGTTCCCCCTTTACCCTTGTAGTGATGATGTCATTCTCAAAGACTCCATTATTGTAGAACTCTTTCACCAGCTTCGGGTATATCCAGGTGCTGGTGCTCAGAGCTTCTTTAAGAACAGCTTTCTTCAAAAGAGATATAATCTTATGAAATTGAGGGACAGCCATTTTGAATTCATCGAAGAAAAGTTGGTAACCAAAGATAACATTTAAAGCAGCCACTGATTTTCTTGAGCTAAGGTTGGTTGAGCGTTTTGAAAACTAGGGTTTCTTCTGGTAGAGAGAGAGGAATAAGCTTTTTGAATTTCTGAGGTGAATATTCAAAAACCTTTTCAACCTATACTTGTAACTTCCCTCCACTAGATCTGCATAGTGGGGCACGTGTCAAGTTCTATCGGGCTCCACCATTTTAAATGATGTTGAAAATACTGATATGCCCTTAGCTCCCCCTAAGCTAGTGTATCCTTTGAGAGGACTATGATTGTCAAGGTTGCACTACGATGTTGAGTTTACTGCTAAATCTACTCTACGATCGTTATCTATCCTGGTCCTTGTGATGAACTCTAACTTAGCATTCCTTCTTGGTTAAGGTATCTCAGGAAATGTCAACCTCTTAGATTGAACTAAGGATCAGGTTTGTCCTTGAGGCGCTTATCAGAGGGGTTGCTTGGATTTGTTAGGAATATTGTCACCACAGGATGCTTCTTTGTCATGCCGAGGCAGCTCCTCTTTAGTCACATCGACGATTTTAAACATAACCTTTTTATCTGCAGGGTTAGCATAAACTAGAGCATAGAGTTTATGGTTGCAGATTTAGCATGCCTAACTCACTTATCAATTTATTAAATCTGGATTCACCTAGAGGCTTTATAAAGACATCAACGAGTTGATTTTCAGTAGGGATGTATTATAAAGATATAGTTCCATTTTGAACATGGTCCCTAATAAAATGATATCTTATTTCTATATGTTTAGTCCTAGAATACAAGACAGGATTATGTGTTATTGATATGATACTTTTGTTATCACAATGAACATGTATAGATTTGAAATGAAACCCATAGTCTGCTAGATGATTTTTCATCCATTAGATTTGAAAGCACAAGCGAATTACGCCAAAGAACAATCTATTTAACCTCTCTTTGTTGAGGTTGATATTGAGTTTTGCTTCTTGCTAAACTAGAACACAAGTCTGTTTCCTAGTAATTGACAAGTGCCAGTGGTACTTTTTCTATCGATCTTGCAACCTGAAAAATCAGCATCTATATATCCTGTCAGTTCAAAGGAGGACTCCTTGGGATACCAAAGTCCCAAGTGAGGTGTGCCTTTGAGATACCTAAAAAATTCTTTTTCTGACGAGTTAAGTGTGATTCCTTAGGATTAGCTTGAAATCTAGCACCATATGCATATTGTAAAACATTATTTACGGTCTCATTGGCGCTTAGATATACAAGAGAGCCTATCATACCTCTGTATTGATTTATGTCAATACTTTTACCTTTCTCATCTTTGTCAAGCATGGTTGTTGGAGCAATTGGTGTTTTCATGGGAGAGGCTGTTTCCATGCCATAATTTTAAGTAAGTCTTTAATGTACTTGGCTTGGTTTATGAAGATACCTTCATCAGTCTGCTTTACTTGTAATCCAAGGAAGAAATTCACTCACCCATCATACTCATTTTGAACTTGCTCTGCGTAAGCTTGGCAAATCTCTTTTACGATTTTTCATCGAGAGAGCCAAAGATAATGTCATCAACATATATTTGAACTAATAGGATTTTGTTTTTGTGCTTTCTAAGGAATAATGTGGTATCTACTCTACCTCTAGTGAAGCCATTTTCAATAAGAAAGTTAATTAGTGTTTCATACCATGCTCTAGGTGCTTGTTTAAGTCCATATATGGCTTTGTCTAATATATAGACATAATTAGAGAGAGTTGGATTGACAAAACCTGGAGGTTGCTCCACATATACTTCTTCTTGAAGTTCACCATTCAGAAATGCACTTTTGACATCCATTTGAAAGACTTTGAACTTCATATGTGCAGCAAAGGCTAGGAATATTCTGATGGCTTCTAATCTAGCAACATGTGCGAAGGTCTCGTCAAAGTCGATGCCTTCTTCTTGAGAGTAACCTTTGGCTACTAGTCTTACCTTATTCCTTGTGATTACTCCATCTTCATCCATCTTGTTTCTGAAGACCCATTTGGTGACAATAACTGGGTGACTTCTTGGTCTTGGAACTAATCTCCATACTCTGCTTTTTTCAAGCTGATTTAGTTCCTCTTGCATGGCTTTTATCCAACTTGAATCTTCCATATCATCTTCTATCTTTTTGGGTTCCATTTATAATAGAAAGCTTAGATAGAAACACTCATTCTGGGTGGCAGATCTTGTCTTGACTCTTGCATTTAGATCTCTAATGATTAGTTCTTGAGTGTGATCTCTTGCCCATCTGTTTCCTGTTGGAACATCTGACCTGATGCCTTCTTGTCTGAATTCTTCAAGATCAACCTCTGTTTTTTGATGTGGAGGTTCGTTGTCTGGCGTAGTTCTTTCTACGATTTCCTCTTCAGGCTCGACGATTTCATTTTAGGGACTACGATCATAGTGTTGAGCTTGACTGCCTCATTCGTAGTGTCTGAGTTATCGTTCGTAGTGTCTTGAGACACATCTTTGTCCAAGTCTGTTTCATCGAAGATGATGTGAATTGAGACTTCAACACTCAACGTTTTCTTGTTGAACACTTTATAAGCCTTACTATATGTGGCATATCCGAGAAAGATTCCTTTGTCTGACTTGGGTTGAAACTTAGTCATATACTGTTTTCCATTGTTGAGAATATAACATACACAACCTAATACATGAAAGTAGCTGACACTTGGCTTTTTTCCTCTCCACAGCTTATAGGGAGTCTTCTTTAACTTAGAGTGCACAAGAGATCTATTTTGAGTGTAGCATGCAGTGTTGATAGCTTCTGCCCAGAAGTATTCAGGCAGACGGGCTGCTGCTAGTAGAGTTCTTCCAGCCTCAATCAACGTTCTGTTCTTTCTCTCAGCTACTCCATTTTGCTGTGGAGTTCGTGGAGCTGAGAAGTTGTGACTGATGCCATTGTTTGTGCAGAACTGGACTATCTCAGAGAAGTCGAATTCCTACCATGATCACTCCTTATAGCCTTGATTCTCCCCCCTTTCTCGTTCATCACCAACATAAACATTTTGATGAGTTGGGAGCTTGTTTCATCTTTTGAGTTTAGAAAGAACACCCATGTAAATCTGGTATAGTCATCCACTACGACCAATGAGTATCTCTTGCCTCCAAGGCTTGTTGTTGAATTGACCCAAATAGATCCATGTGAAGTAACTGCAGAGGCTTATCAATTGAGTTGACAGTTTTGCTCTTGAATGAGCTTCTAGTTTATTTTCCAAGCTGACAGGCATTGCATGACCTTTCTTTGACAAAGCTGAGCTTGGGTAAGCCTGCTACTAGATCCTTGGAGGCCAGTTTTGACATGCTTTTTAAGTTAAGATGAGACAACCTTCTATGCCATAGCTAGCTCATTTCTTTAGAGGCTTTAGCCAGAAAGCATATTGTCTCGTCAGAACTCAGTTGACCAAGATTAATAGTGTAGACATTCCCTTTTCTTGTTCCGATCAGCTTTATAGAGGAGGTCTTCAGATCTCTAACTTGACATTGATTGTTGAGGAAGGTAACTTGATGACCCTTGTCGCAAAGTTGACTTATGCTCAGAAGATTGTGTTTTAGTCCTTCCACATAGGCTACTTTATTGAAGGACACCGTACCATTTCAAATCCTCATAAATTGTCTCAAGAAGATGACTGTGTAAGGTTTGTAATATTCATGAACGCAATCAAATTGCATAAATTAAGCGAAAGCATGGAAAATCAGAGTTTTAAATTTTTACAAACCATATACCTGGATCATCCTTTATGCACAATTATTAATTAAACGAAAAATGAAGAACAAGAATCATACCCTTGAAGATTCGAGCTTCCTCAGGTACAAGTTCACCTCCAATCCTTTTCGCGTTCAACTTGAATCCACCGGGTTTGGTTCCTTCCTTTGATCAACGTTAGCCACCTAAGTGTTTGGCCTCTAAAGGTGATCCACCAAGGAAGAAGAAAGATTCAAGAAGATGGGTATTTGGCAAAACCCTAGTTTTTCTCTCTCATAGAAAGGAGCGTACTCTCCAAACAATTGGAATCACGTATCTAAAGAAAAAGTCAAGAACAACTCTACACCCATAATAAGACTCCTCTTATTTATAGATGTCGGTAACCCTCCTTAACAATTAAGGAAGGACTTTATTTTAATTAATTAAACTCCTTTAATTAATTAGGCTCCTAATCTTATTAGGAATAATTAATTAAACTTTTAATTAATTAGCCTCCTAATATCATTAGGAATAAATGAGAGTACTTTTATTAATTAATTCCCAAACTCTTTTAGAAATTAATTAATAATAATAGTAATAATAATAATAAGACTTCTCTTATTAATTTATATTTAATATTTCTAAAATATTAAATAATAAATATTAAGCTATTTAATTTATTCCATCAACATAGATTAAATTAAATATACTTAACTTATATATTACTATTATGCCATTAACTTCTTAAATAATTATTCTTCCTTTTATGGTGTGACCTTTTAGGTTCTCCATATTAAACCCAGGTTGTGAATAAATCAATTAGAACAATTCTAATCTTATTTAAATAAATAAATTAAAATATTAATTTATTTAAATAAATAATATTTATTCTACAATAAGGATAAACTTCCCTAGCGATTAACGACTTTCCAGATAATATAGATTTCAACATTAATCATAAAAGAATCTTTGAGTAAATAGTTACCGTACAATTCAATCCTTCCACCATACAATGTCCTAATTAAATATAAGACATGGAATTACTGTCAAGTCTTATTTTATTTAATTATATGTATTTTGACTCTTAAATGCACAACTCCAAATAATGCAAATTAGAAACTCCTTTCTAATTTCATTCTCGCTTGCCAAGACTCTTTGGGTTGTCATTTATCGAATCACATATGACATTTCTCTTCTTTTACTAGAAGTGGTAGATTTTTATTGATCATACATTATCTCCATGTGCAACTTATTATACCCAAGCATACCCTTGATATACCCTAAGGGTCTTAAGGAATAAGTCAAAGTATAACTCATCATACACAAGATACTATGATGATCTCAAGTCCAAGGATCACTTGTACTACTATCACTACAGAATTCCTATTGACGAGATAAGTAAAACTCTATTAGGTATTCCTTAGTGAGCCACGTTCGATGAACTTATTCTCTAATAAGCACCTATATACTTGCTTTAGTGTCTCCACACAAATGATCTTGAGATCAATCATCCTCATCCAATGAAAGCGCAACGTATGTACTAATCTATCCGGATTCACTAATCCCCAATTTAGTAATCCAACGATTGGGAACTATTTTAGTTTTAAGCTTTCTAAGAATTTAGATCTCATTAGAATGATCATCATCATTATTCTAAAAGCATTGCTTAAAACTATGGGTTTATCACATATTATAAAATAACATCATGTAGATAATTAAAAGCCTTTAATAAATTAATACTTTTATTAATAAATGAATAAGATTGTTACAAAGTATATGCTTTATCATCAAACATGATTGGCTTGTGTGCATACTACTTTGGCTTATGCTTTCGAGAAGATTATGTTTAGTCCTGACCCTCCTTCTACATGAAGTTGCAGCATTATCTCCAGGGACCTTTGTTCTCTTTTTCATCATGTGCCTTGAGCATCCACTTTCCGGATACCAAGTTGTGATCGTGGAGCTGTGTTCCTGTGGTAAGATTAAATCTCATTTTGGTACCCATACTTGCATGGGTCCTACCTTGTTAGTACCCTTGGGAACCCAAATTTGCTTGACTTTGGGTCTAATATGCAGAGAATTATTGTAGCGTAATGCAGCCTTATGACCAATTTTATTACATGCAAAACATCTAACATGATGCATATTTGTGTGTGTATGTGGATTCTTTCTCCATTTGGACTTATGTGGGTTCTTGGCAATCTTTCCTTTATACTGGTTCTTCTTTTTCCATGTATCCTTGTGATTCATGATTTGTGAAGAGTGAAACTTAACTCTATTGTTCCTACCCAGTTGGTTCGTGGAGTTGATTCTACTCGACTCTACGACCCTTCGAGGTTGGAGAGTAGTGACTAAGTTATTCTTCTCTTTTCTGAATCCTAGGCCAGCATGGGATCCGTTATGCCTTGGAACATGGATTGGATCAGAAGAACAAGGATGGACTGGTTCTTCCTTCTGTAAGGATTTCACAAATGTAATGCTTCTATTAAAATTTGAAACATCACTAGAGTTAGTTTCCTTTATCTTTTCCACATATGGTTCTGAGGTGGATTCCCCAAAACCTAAACCCGTTCTGTCAGATGCACTTCTCTGATTGGAGATTAGGGAGTCCATAGATGAAGATGATCTATTTCACATTATTTCACATTGAGATTGTCTTTTCTAGTTCCTCAATATTGGAGGTTAGATTTGACTCTCTTTGTGTATTAAGTTCATTGATTTGTTTTAAGAGTTTATTTTTAGCTTTAAATTTGGAGAGAGAGTTAGTGCTTAGAAGAGCTGTTTCTAGTTCTTCCCGAACGTTTTCTTTCTCTTTTTGAAGAAGAGAATAATCTTTAGACAAAACTCTGAACCACTTCATGTATTGATGCAGATCAGATGTTATGCCATGTAGTGCAGTTCTTAAATCATCAATATCTACATCAGGAGAGTTAAAGTCAAATACCTCATCTATACTTACTTCATGATTGGCAGGGCTTTTCTTATCCTTTGCATGTTTGTCCATTAGACATAGATTTGCTACTTAAGGATCTTCATCATCTTCAGACTCAGGAGTTGTGTCATTGTCCGAGTCACTCCATGATCCTCCAACCACTAGACCTTTGTCTTTCTTCTGGAGCCTCTTGTTGCCTTTGAATTCTTTCTTTTAATTTGATTTCCTCTTTAGTTCTTCTCTAAGAGGTTTGTTGCAGTTTGCAATGAAATAACTTCTTGCAATTGTAGCATAAGTCATTTATCTTCTCCTAATTGTTGTTGTTGAATCTCTTAGGTCTGCTGCTTCTACCTTTACGCATGAACCTCTTGAGTCTTCTTACCAGCATTGCAATATCCTCATCAGCATCTTCCTCAGAGTCAGAGTCATTTTCAGTGTTAGCTTTGATGATGTTATCTGTTACTTCAAAAGCAACTCCTTTGTCCTTCTTTCTTCCTTCAGATAGAGTCTGCTCGCTGAGTTAGCTCCAGTTCATGGGTGAGAAGGTTTCCATATAATTGTTGAACAGTCATTTCATGGAGATTCTTTGATTCTCTGATGACAGTGGTGTTGACATCCCACTTGCTAGGTAAAGCTCTCATAAACTTTATGATCAGATCTTTATTTGGATAGATCTTTCCAAAAGCTCAAAGAGAGTTGAGCAGAACATTAAATCTTTCATAAGTGGATGTTGTAGACACTAGAAATTTTCTGCACACCTATTACTGACATTACAGGAGGGAATATTCATCTTTCGGACATAACCCCGGAAGACAACTCACATCCATCCTGAACACACACCGAACATCGACCTCAACCCCTGCACACACACCGGAACATCACCTCAACCCAAAACACACACCGAAACATCATTTCCAACCTCGAACACACACCAGAACATCATTTCCAACCCCAAACACACACCTAAAGGAACATTTCCAACCCTGAGATAACTCGAGTTTCATCCTCGCGAAAACACCAAGGAATGTTGTTGCGCTTTCCACATAACTCCAAAAATGCTTGTTTCAAATACATGCGATCGCCTTCAATCGACCTCTACCGAGAGGCACTCATACCTCAAACCCGGAGTTAACATCGGGCAGACAGACACACTTGCAGATGACATTGCGGCATTCAAATAAGCGGTCAATCTCAGATGTAACCCTGAGCAACGTCTCTTTTAACTCAAACCTGATAACCCCGGTGAAGAGTCACACGTCATCTTGCTACCTCAACACTTGAAAGCGTTGTCTCAACACTTCGCATATACATATATACAACAATGTCCTACAAGAACCATGGAGTTCCAATCCCGGTGACTATTACTGCGTGGCGAAGATAATGGATAGAATTTGAAGCTTGAAGACCATGGGCATGGTCCCTCTTCTCGACTTCGTCAACCTCTAATCCATGTTATTGCGTAACTCTCGACACAAGCAGTCCAAAGAAGGTCGTATATACCTCGTTCGGATGCTCGGATTGAAGTTTTGCAAGTTCGATATTACACATGTCGGACCTTTTTCACTTGTTTTTTCAAAAAAATCTCACATTAACATGAGAACACCAAAGAACAAGTAACGAAAATGGACAACTAAAAATCTCGACGATGCGTCGACGGTGGCGACTTCTGCAGGACTCCAAAGAATAGAGCTTAAGCCACTATTACAAGCTTTTCAAAAGCATATATGCTTGTGTGTGAATGTTGCATTTACATTTATAATGAATGTGTATGAATGCATTTTACTTATCGCATTGCTAAATATCTATCTCAGGATATTAGTGCTTCGCACATGTCATCATTTTGCATAAATCGGTGATACACGCCAGATGTGAATGTATGTTGTGTGGTCCTCCACCGTGAGGTTATCCTGTCGATGTTTGATTATCGGACTCGTAGGAAGACTAATTCCAACGAGGCTCGTGAAAGACACCACCCAGATTCGCTCCAGTTGAAAGACCGAATTAACTTCCCGTCAAGTAGATTGCGATGATTTGGGAACCTTCATGCCAAAAAGCCACCGAGAGTAACCCTAAGATAGGTCAACCTCTGATAAACCAAACGCGGAGGAAAGTCTCTTCGTGCTTTCCATTTTCAATTACTTGTAAAAGCATTTACTTATAATTTTATTCCATGATTATCTTTATGTAATGGAAAATATGAATATTGTTTGTACATAACATGTTATCTATTAACAACCATTTTTGCAGGACCACATTCCTAAAACGGGCACATCATGATAACATTTACATTATCCCTAAGACTAAACTATATAAGTCTTTTGTAGGGAAGCAATTGAGCTCATACTACCGCTTCAAAATCTAAAAAGGCCCGCGAGCCTACAGCCCAATCATGTCTTCTTCTCGACCACCTAATATCAAGCTTTTGAGAAGAATTTGACAAATTGTGTAAAACAAATTACTTGATTTGGTTGTTTCATTAAAGAATTGCATCAATCATGCTGGTACGAAGATGCCTACACATACGTAATCCTCTTCACAAGGAAGAGCTCAAGGTTTAGAAAAACAATTCCGTAACCTCGCTTGATACAACCAACAAAGACCACGAAAACACCCATCTCAAAGGAGATCTAGACACCAGGACATCAGGGAAAAAGGTCCTCCAAATGGAGTCAACTATCTGTGTTCTCAAAGGATTGGAACACATGGAAGTGTTTCATATGTCGACCTTTTGCATACTTCCAGGGTTCATTATCCGAGAAATTCAAAACCCCGATTTTGAAAAATACGACGGATTAGGGGATCCTTATACAAATTTGAAAGTGTTCATTGGAGAACTTGGATCTTATCGCGAAAATGAGAAGCTCGTAAAGCAAATTGCTCCAAAAGAGTCCGACCGAGAAGCCTGCTCATGGTATACCGATTTGACAACTCAAAGATCCATAGTGGGAAAGAGCTAGCTCATGCCTTCCTCACTCAATACGCTAATCTCGGATGGCTCCCGACCGGTACCAAATTACCAAGGTCAAGAAAGCAATCTAATGAGTTATTCTGAGTATGCTCAAAAGGTGGAGGTACCTTCTTCGCTCAAGTTATTCCTTCCACGATAGAATCGAAATGGTCATGACTTTCATAGATATACTGTGAAGCTCCTTTCTATGAAAGAGTTTTAGCTCAGATCGGCAAACCATTCTCTGAAATGATTAAACACGTAGAAATGGCTGAGATGGGATTGAAGTCTGGTAAGATTCAAGACCTAAATGCTCTTAAAGCGCTTGTTGAGCACATCCAATCCGGATCTTATGAAAACAACTTCGAGGGTCCATAAAAGAAAGAGGAGGATGTTTCTCGATACTACAAGGACGAGAAAGCGCTAGAACCCGACCTATACAGTAGGAGAAACTACTCCCTTTCCCAAATTTCAGCCTTCAAACCCTCCATTGCCTAAGAGTGGAGAAGTAAAGCATCCTCGAACGCTCACACCCTTGGGGAACTCGCCGAGAATATTCTCGCTCTTCCGACTACTCGTAAGAAAATCACACGCCTTCTTCCACCACCCCAACCTTAATGGGAGGGGTTTTAATGCTACTTGAATGTGCTTATCATGCGGAGCACCGGACATGATACTCAAGATTGTTGGGCCTTGAAACACAAGATCCAAGATTTAATAGACAATGGTGAGATCGTGGTCACCAAACCAGATCAACCTCATGTGCAAGACAACCCTCTTCCTTAACACAAAGAAGAAGAGGTTAACACGATCACTTGAGACCTTTGGGCAGAGTTCATGTTTTAACGGTGAATCATCCCCAACCATCAAAGATGGTGTTGACAAATAGGATTATGCAAATTTCCAATTTACTATGGAATGAAAGATGAAAGTTCTTTGCAAACAAATTGAGCAATTGGCAGAACTGGTGACCTACCATCATCAAGTCACACACCAATTAATTAGACAAGAGCATGCCTATATCCTTCCATTTGTTATGAATGCTCCACCATCACCATCAGAAAGAGAAGATATGGAGGATAAGGTTGCAAAGAGAGCCAATGCTAAAGCTCGTCGGGATTTTGCCAATCAGAGGGAATTTACCTATCTGGGCCAACCTATAGAGGAAATATTTCAAATATTGATCAATGAAGGAAGAATTACATCCCTTCTACCTCCAATCAATCCCCGCAGATTTTAACTCTCAGATGGAGTGTGTCAATATCATTCCTATTCTCACTACCACAAAGACGTATAATTGTTGGGCACTCGCCATCTCATTCAAAATCTTATTGATAGCGGTGTCCTGCGAAATGGCGCACGATGACACTGTACAACTTGAGGGTGGGAGTACATGTCCTACCAAATGGAAGGGATCAGTAGCAGTTATATCCGACAAGGATTATGAAACTGTCAAAGCATTTACCATACAAGAAATTCAACTCAAAGGAGTTGACAATCCTTTGAAAGTGACCGCACTGTAGCCAATTTCTTTTCTTTTCGCACCATTAATATCCTCGTTGACTTACACAAAGTTCCATGGAATTATGGATGTCAAGGATCCACGCCTCATACTATCGCTATATAGTTGTCAAAGGAAAATCCACTGTATCTTCCTTAGAGGGTGATAAAGCCTACTCTCAAAGCAAAAAGGAAGATTCCCATGGAGAAGATTGAAAAATTCCTCCGCACTATGGGCCATAATGAAGCTAAGGTGGTTTTAAGATTAAGAGAAGCTCCACATCAGATATCAATATCGACTTGGTTTTCTCTTCCGAGGATCATCGTAAGATTTTATCAAGGTTTTGGAAGAAGCCTACTTATCGAAATCAAATGGATGTGGAAAAATTTCAACATATGGTTGATCACATTTTCAACAATAATGTGATATCCTTCATCGATGATTTACATACCTCCCGAAGGACCTGGCCATCGTGTCATCGCACATTACGCTTTTGTCTTCCCGGTATATGCTAGTCGGAGTTTTGATAGATGAAGGTTCGCCTCTAAATATCCGTCCTTATGCCACCTTGGTGAAGATGAATGTCAATCTCAAACGGATCCAAAGCGACCCATACGGTTATCAAAGCTTTTGATAGATCCCGACGAAATTCACCGAAAAGATTGAGTTGCTAATCGAGATTGGTCCAAATACATTCAATGTATCCTTCCACGCCCTCGTGATAGATTCAGATACAATCTGCTATCGGGGAGACCATGGATACACATACGGTCGAGCAGCCTCCACGCTACATCAAGAACTCAAATACATTATCAACAACATTCTAGTCATCATTAACGCCGAGCCTAATGCCCTCGAACAAGGAGATCTCGCCAATCATCGCCTTCAACTCGGTTGAGCTACCAGCCATACCTTGGAAGTGAGTAACACTCAATACCATCCTATTGAGCACCACTTCCTGTACCCATTATTTCGCCGAGGTTATGCTTTACCACTCAAGAAATGATGTCATTGGGTCTTCACCGGACAAGGGCTTGGTAAAATCAATAGGGTATTAAGCACCCTATTCAAGTGTCCAGTCAAATTGGGACAGCCGGACTAGGCTATGTTGCTAGTTCTAGTCATAGGAATCCTCATAAGCATAAGCAGGTTCCTCAAGCTTCCGCCACATGGCAATTTCTTCCATCTACACCGCATGAGATGATACATTCTCCAGTCAAGGTGCCAGCCCATGTTATGGCTATACCGTTTCCCAAACTAGTACCATTTAAAGCAAAAGAGGTGCTGATTCCTGATCCCGAAGTGGAAGAAAAGGAGCGAAAATGTAAACATGACATCGCCTTGATGATGGTAGGCATACGCGTCATTGTTCATGATGAATATACAAATGACATACCCTGCATTTATGATTGCCCGGATATCAAGGTTATCATTCTAGGAGAAGGAGGACAATGACAATCCCTCCATCATTGCAGCAATCCATCAGACTTTGCCCTCGACAATCGGGAGCAACACTCCATGCATCGGTCGACGAGGTAAAATGGGTAGAAAATCCCTCCTCGCCTGTAGATAACTTTAATTGCTTACTTTTCTATACATGATAGCGTTATTTTATCAAGACATGCTAACACTTGTGTATGATTAAACAGGTCTCATATATTAAGTGAAAGCATATTTTGTTTCGTGGATTTTGAATTTAGATGTGCTCAGACTTGCGACGAGGTGCCTTCTCTCCACAAGTATCGTAACTTTGATGCAAAGTTGACTCGCACTTGATGGACATACAAGAGGACATTGAGACACCTCAAGAGATTAAGGAATGGGTCGTAGATAAGCTTCAAAACCAACCTCGACCAAACCACTTCTTTCAATCTTGGAACCTTAAAACCCTAAGCTAATCCAGATTGTTCGCACCTTACCCCAAACCAATGTAATGATATGGTTGCATCTATTAACCCAATTCCAGGATGGGTTTTCATGGTCTCATGAAGACATGGTGGGTTTTTCCACTGACATTGTTCTTCATTGCCTTCCCATTAAAGAAGGATTCGTGCCACCAGCGTAATCTCGTGCGATTGAAACCTAAGTGGAGTTTAAAAGTCAAAGAAGAAATTGTGAAACAATTTTAAGTCGGCATTATCATGGTGTCTACATATCCGGAAAGATATCTAACATCGCTCCAAAGGCTTCAAACCCGGAGGAAATGTGCGAATTATGGATTACTCGATTTGAACAAAGCTTGCCTTAAAGATAGCTTTCCTGCGTGCCCTTTATCCACATTCTCATCGACAATACTTCTCAATACGGCATGTACTTCTTTGCGGATTGCTTTATGGATACCATCGATTATGGTCACCGAGGAAGACCGTAAGAAAACTACTTTCATCACACCTTGGGGAAACTTTTTTACTATGTACGGTTGTCATTTGGCCTCATCAATGCCGGAGCAACCTACCAAATGAGCTATAATGGCTCTAAAGCGCGCTTTGAATATCCTCGCCTCTAATCTTCAAATTGATGATATCCGAATCTAAGATCGATCTTTGAAAAAAATTGTGCCCCTCAGAATCGGGTCAAACAAGTCATCAATAGAGGTAAAGGATACCTATTCTTGATGGTGACATGGTTTAATTCCCGATAGTCAATATTAAAGTCGCATACTCCCGCCTTTCTTCTTTACTGAATAAAACAGAGCACCCCAAGGAGATGTACTAGTAAATGAAACCGATGTCTAACAATTCGTAGTTGGACCTTTAACTCCTCGAAATTCAATAGAGCCATTCGATATGGGTTTTAGAAATGGGCTTTGTACCGTGTTCAAGATCAATAAAGAATTCAACTTCACGTCCCCGGGGTAGATCGGGAAGTTCTTCAGAAATACGTCGGAAAGTCAATAACAACAGAATATTATTCAAATTTGTCGTGTCTTTATTCAAATCCATAACATGGGCTAAGAAAGCTTGACATCCGCTTTTCAATAAACGAATTGCTTTATGATTAGATATGACAGTTGATTGATTTTAATGGTTTAGTTGCTTGATTGCATAACAAAGTTGTTTAGGAATATGAAAGCTAACAACCTTACAAAAATAATCAATTTTGGCATGATGTGTAGTTAACCAATCAATCCCTAAAATCACATCAAAAGCAAGTATCTTTAAAGAGATAAGGTCAACAGTAAAGTGATGGTGCCAACTTGAATCAAACAAGATTTATAAACAATGGGATGTGATGAAAGTTTCTCCTAACAGAGTTTCCACGAAAAGGTCAAAGTCTAATTTCTCCAAGTCAAATTTAAACGTTGAGCACAAGTAGAGAGAGATAAATGAATGGGTAAAGCACCCATCTAGTAAATTATAAACTTCACAAGAATTTATGATTAGCTTATCCGTGATCACCTCATTTGGGTTCCTCGATTTTGACCATCCACAACAAACGCCTTCCGGAACCGCTTGACTTTGATTTTTCGGGACAGATCTTTTCGAGTCACCATCCTCACTGAACTAGGTTTCACTACCGCATAATCTCGGCGATATGTCCTTCCTTTCCACAATTATAGCATACCTTGAATCTGTAGGGCGCTTTGACCGATATGTCCTCTTTTTTCCAGCATTTGTAAGATATCTGACCCAATTGGTCGTCGTTCCCTCCTGGAACCGCTTGCTTCGTAAGACCGCTGCCTTCACATGGTCGTTGTTAAATCTCCTCTTTTAAAATCTCCTCCCGACTCGCTTCTTCTATTTTCACGGCCATGATTACCACCAGAGTGGTTACCATTTTGTCCGCCTTTTTCTTTCTCCGCCGGTTATCGTTGTTTTGTTGATCGCTATCTCCTAGATGATCCTCGTTGTGGTCCTCAGTTGACCGTACTCAAGTATCTCGCTTCTAATAATTAAGCCCTGCTTTACAACATCCGAATAGAGAGAAAATTTATGAGAAATGAGATAACGACGTATCTTGCCGGGTTTCAAACCTCTAAGAAACATCCGCGTCATAATGCTCCTCATTCTCCACCAAATGAGGTGCAAACTCGGATAACTCTGCAAACTTTGCCTCGCATCGGGGGACCGCCATGTTGTTTTGTTCTAATCGATGAACTCCACTTCCTTCATATGATGAACACTTTCGGAAAAGTATTTGTCATTAAATAGTTTCAAACGCCTCCCAAGACATCGCCGAAAATGCACTGACGGATGTACGCTTACGACTCCCACCAAAGAGTCCGCCTCACCACGGAACATAAAGGTGGCGAATGGAACCTTCGTTCCTCCGCATCCTAAGACATCGAATATCTTGGTAATTTTCTTGACCCATGTTTCCGCCGCATGATCGGATCCGCTATCCCTTAAATTCGTGGTCCCAACTCTTTCAATCGCTTGGGTCAGATAACCCGTGAATTGCTATCATTTCCTCCTGTATTTTGAACACGAGTCTCCCTCGCCCGATTTATACGTGATCGCAAAAACTTCTAAACATCCCCTCGCTCATCATCTCGCTCATCCGGTGTTGTTCACAGAGGAACATCGTCACCACAGTTACGCTCTCCTCGTTGGTGAGTACAGCGTCTACCGGTCTCATTTCCATTGTTAATATTCTCAATCGACATTCTCAAATACCGCTATAAAACAAGGGTTAATTAAGGAAATCAATATATCACATAATATCCCTATATAATTGACCAACTAACAAATAAGCTTACGTAGGACACACTAGCGAAGGATTTACTCGCCTCTCCCTCCTAGTTCTATTCCCCGATCTCCTCCGAGATCATATCCCTAAGCTCGATACCAACCGTGACGCCCCAAAATAGGTATACATCACCCATTCTGAAAGTTGTCAATACATGGTATAGAAACAACTACAACTTTATTATTACAACAAGAAACTCGTGAGTTTGAATACAAATATTATCTTCTGTATAATATCTATACTCAAATAAATCCTCATCACATTTATTGATACATTATTTTACAAAAATGGTGAGGACTACTAAACAACTCTCTCTAAACCTTCATTCCATACCCCACTGCATTATCGCTATATTCTTGCATCCCGAGAAGAAAAATGGAACAAAAAGGAAAAGGTGAGCTCAACTAGCCTAGTAAAGAATATTATGACTAAGATAATATACAACAAATTATCATTAGTCTTCAACAGGAAAAAATCTAATAGAATACAATGGACAACAAATTTTAAATCAATATTCGCAGCTGAAATAATAATTCATTAGAAGAGTTAAGTAGAGATGCAAACTACTATCTTCTATGTATGAATTTCAAAGTTCATCGCTCATCTTTTATCCCTCAGAACATCAATCAATATATATCTAGAATCAAATATTCATCTTTGCACTACAGCCAAAGATATTCATCACTGGTCATGTTCATCTAAACACTGTTTCATCTTTGCACTACGTACCAAAGATATTCATCGAAATCATTCATCTTTGCACTACAGGCCAAAGATATTCAATAATATCATCATTTAAGACTGAGGATGATGAAAAATATTTTTAAAGAAACGAATCCAGTGAAACAAAATGACAAGGATTAAGGATTAAGGATTCGTACTTTGTTTTATCCATGTCCAAAAATACCTCAAAAATAATCATAGTGGTGTAAAATTCAAGAATGATCAAAACATGGATACAATCAAAACTAGTATCCACAATAGATATTTTAGACGAAAAGGAAAATTTTTTATTTTTCGATGAATGGTGTCAGATTCTTGAATAGTGTCGATACGTGAATAAAGGCCGATACGTGAATAAGAATCTCGACACCAAAAGTTCCAAATTTGATAAAACTTCAGATCAATATTTCAAAGATAATGATATTGAAGAAATAATATCATTACTGAAAAAAAATATCCTTTACCTCAAAAGATCAAGATTTCTAAATTTAAACACCTTGATATAAAGCATGACTTGAACTTCATACCAGATAGCAATACTCAAAATATACTCAAAATACTCACAAGAATACGCCGATAATATAGAGAGAGAAATTTCAGCTTACGGTGTGATTTTCAATTCTAACCTAAAGACCCTATTTATAGGAAAATGCTAGAACACCAAAGCGTAAAATTTAATAAAATATTAATATATATATTATAATTTCTACGCCCACTTTTAAGGATCTGAATTCAAAGAAATTCCAACACACATGCAAGACCCACAATAATGACAAAAACGTTTTTCATATTTAAAATATTTTAAACTTCCAAAATTAATTATTTTGAGCTTCGAACTTCAATAATTCATAATAAATAGCCATTTTGTCGTAAAATTTGAAACACGCGATTTTTTATAGGAAATTCAATTCTCTACAACTTTGGAAGAAAGTTTTCCCAAATTCCAAACAAAATTGACCTAAATCCACAAACAGGCGATTTTACAAGCTTTATAATCAAATTTCGATCAAGAAATGGGGTCCACCGACACATAAAACATGCTTTAAATATTTTTGGTAACAAAATACTCCTCCTCCACATATACTCATATATCCCACATTTATCGAAAAATATCATCATTATTATATTATTAAAATATAATAATATATTTAAATAATTATTTTATCGTAAAAGATAAAATTTCAATTTTCAACAATTGTCACATTAAAATTTTCTATCTATATCCACATAAAATCAATATTTTCCTCATCATATGAATCAATAATTAATTATTCACAAATAATATTACGTAATCACAATATTGACAACCGTGCGCCTCCTGTGAAAGGGGGCTTTCAATAAGAATTTCTCCTTCATCAAGCGGCCGCAATTAGGTGACCAAACCTCTCCTTAGACGTAACTTTCTAGACATTGCCAATAATGTTATCTAATAATATTATTCAGATAATATGAATTATTGCTTCGATAATGAAAAATACCGTAATGACAATTATTGAAACAACAAAGAATATAAAATATCAACGCAACAATTATTAAATCAATAAAATAAAATACTCGAATAAAGAATTATCGTAACCATTATTGAGTAGTGCCTTCTTACGTAAGAATCAATAATTGGTGCAATACTGGTATCTACCGTGTTTTAACCACCGAGTATTTTTAATAAGATACTGTGAATAACTACGCAGCTTATTTTTAAACAACTTATATTTGTCGCTTTCTTCATCCAATCGCTTTTTCGTTATAGAATTTCTATAAAAGATCGCTACGCCGTCGTATTTAATATTCCCCGACGCAAGATATATTCCCACAACAATGAATATTTTATAACCACTTGCTTATTTTGAAATATTTATGTATTTTACCCATAACTATCCACATTAATCAAATCAACCCTTACTATTTCAAAATAATAAATAGAAAAATTAAATTTCATTAATAATAAGTTGGGGTCTTACAAAGAAGTATAACTTGAAGTTGAATCCAAATGAAGTCGCTTTGGTGTCAAATCGAGCAAGTTGCTTTAGGTTTCTAATCGACCACAAAGGATTGAATCGGATCCTACCAAAATCCAGCCATCAAGGAAATGCCCATTCCTCGATTGTAGAAGGAAATACGAGGATTTTTGGGGAGAATCAACTTCATTAGCAGGTTTATCTCTCAACTCACTGCAACCTGTGAGCCCATCTTCAAGTTATTAAGGAAGAACTCGTCCATGAAATGGAACGATGAGTGTCAAAAAGCCTTCCTTACCATTAAAGAGCAACTGGTTAACACTCCTATTTTGGTACCACCCAGGGATGGTGTTCCCCTATTCATGTACCTTTCCATTAATGACAATGGCATGGGCTGCATGCTGGGGCAAAAAGACGATAGAGGCTAAGAACGAGCTATCTATTACCTCAAAGAAAAGATTCAAAGATCGGTGAACACAAGTACACTCTGATTGAGAAAACTTGTTGTGCTTTAGCATGGGCTTCCATGAGGTTACAACGATTACCTCCATGGTCACACAACCCATCTCATATCCCGCGTGGATCCTCTTAAGTATGTGTTCGATGTTCCATATCGATTGTCGATCGTCTGATGGCAACCGATCCTACAACAATTTGACATCGTCTACGTGACACAAAAAAGTCTATCAAAGGTCAAGGAATTGCGGATCAATCGCCACCGCACTCGCAGGGATTACAAACCCTTAGAAACATACTTCCCCACGAAGGGGTAATGTGATTCAAAGAATACCATCAAGACGATGCATGCCACACATGAAAAATGTATTTTGATGGAGCTATAACACGTAAGGCTCGAGCCGAGCAGCTTTTAATATCGATACGGGATCGTGATCCGTCGCCATCAAATTATAGTTTATCAGCACCAACAACACAGCTGAGTATGAAGGTTGTATCATGGGGCTAAAATTTGCCCGTTCAATGGGCATCAGGCGATTAACTGTCTTTGGGGATTCCGAATTGGTAATCAAATAATCCACTGGAATCTATCAAACCAAAGAATTACATTTGTTTGCCTTACCATCTCCAAGTTTTACGATGGCTTTGGAGTTTGAAGAAATCTCCTTTCTACACATTCCTCGTAATAGGAATGATTTTGCGGATGCATTAGCAACGTTGGCCTCCTTGATTCACATACCTGACAAGGAAAACATGTCAAGCATCACATTTGCTCTGCAAAAGGCCCCAGCTTATGGGAACTATGTTGGAGAAGTATCGGATGAGCTACCTCCCATCCACCACCCTTGGTATCAGCATATCAAGGAGTATCTGCGAGATAGACCTACACCCGCTGAGGCGAGCCTAACTGAGAAGAGGCGAATCCGTCGACTTGCTATGAAATTCTACCTAAGCGGAGATGCACTCTACAAAAGAGATGCAGGATTAGGTCTCCTCGGATGTCCGGACAAAGACCAAGCTCGAGAGGCTCATGGATGAGATCCATGGTGGATTATGTGGCTCTACATACGAATGCCCCTTACTTGTCAAGAAAATTTTTCGAAAATGTGGCATTATTGGTTTACGCCAAAGTCGACCGTGATGATCACGTCAAGAGATACTATCAATGCCAAATTCATGGGAATGCTATCCACGGCCCTCCAAGGGAACTCCACAATATGAGTTCGCCATGGCCCTTCTCAATGTGGGGAATGGACGTGATCGGGCCCATCGAGCCCAAAGCCAGTAATGGACATCGATTCATATTCACCATGATTGACTACTTTACCAAATGGGTAGAAGCAGCCTCCTTCCCCAGGGTTACCAAAGAAGTCATCATTGCTTTCATCAGAAACAATGTTGTTTGTCGATATGGACAACCAGAGGTCATTGTGTCAGACAATGCTAAGAACCTCAACAACAAAATGATGGAGGAGTTATGCAGTAAATTCCACATCAAACACCTTAACTCAGTTATCTCTGGTCAAAAGATGAATGGTGCTTTGTTGCGGCTAATAAAAATATCAAGAAGATCATGCAAAAAATGTCCGCCAATCATAAAGGATGGTCTGACCTCTTGCCTCTGACTTTATTAGCCTACAGAACTTCAATACGTACTTCTACTAGGGCAACCCCCTACTCATTAGCCTATGGGATGGAAGTAGTGCTCCCCATAGAGGTGGAAATGGAATCTCTTAGAGTGTTGATGAATGCTCAGTTGGATGAAGACCAATGGGTACAAGACAGGTATCACCAATTGTCTTTAATAGATGAAAGGCGAACCGCGACTATCTTCCATGGTTAGTTATATCAGCAAAGGATCGCACGATCCTACAATAGAAAAGTCCAGTTATGGCAATTCAAACAACATGACTTGGTTTTGAAAAAGATCATTGACAACCAAGATCAATCTAACGGAAAATTTGCTCCTAACTGGGAAGGCCCATTTAATATCAAGGAGGTATTGACAGGAGGCGCTCTCAGACTACAGGAAATGGATGGCGATGAATTTCCACAGCTTATCAACTTGGACTTCGTGAAACGGTACTATGTCTGAAGTTACCATCAAGAAAACATCCTGATATTGATAATCCAATCACCAGTCATTCCGATTTTGAACCCTTTCTTTTTACAAACTCTTCTGCCCCTCAGGGAAACATACACTTCAAATCAGTAGCCTGGTTTCACCTCATTTCAAACCTTTCATACAATTTTGGTTATCCTGAAGACGGGATTGAACCTTCCATACTTACAGTTTATATTGAAGACGGGATTAAACTTTTCTACGCTTGCAGTTTGTCCCGAAGACGGGATCAAACTTTTTCCACACCGCAGCTTTATCCCCATTATGGGATCAAACTTTCTTTTCCCCGCAAAGATAGCTCCGCATATGGGATTCACACTTTTCTTTTCGTCGTAATTCGTCACGAGGGTGAACTACGTTGACCGATCTCCCCGATACACGGAGTACGAGGTAACCATATTCTATATGGCCTGGTCGCAATAAACAAAAAACAACAAAAAAATTTCTGCCCTTCCTCTACAAAAATAAAAAACCACAAAAATACTTCTACACCTTTATTCATCAATAAAGCTTCTATACCCATCTGCCTTTCACATTCAGAGTTGAACCTCTTACACCAGGTTTGAACTACGCAGACTTGATCTCTTCTTCAATAGGAGTACGTAGGCAGCCATTTATGGTTCAGTCTAACCCCTACCAGAACAAAAATACTTGTCACACAGTACTAGGATCAACCTTTGATCTACCACATTTCATCGGCTTTAAACCAAGGGGATGGAATTACCCAACCTCTCCTCACAAATAGGAGATTCGGTGACCATCTAAGCTGTGGTTGTGCCTCAAAGAGAAACACCAATCCATAAGAGATGGAATTAAGTAGGCTTCTCACAAATAGAAGTACTGACGACCATCTGTGGTGCGGTCAATCTTAGAGAGGAAAAGCCACACTCCTCTCCACATTTCCATACAAAAACCAGTCTCAAGACACCAAAGATGGTAGGGATACATATAGATCAATGATCAGTTCTAAGAGATCCTGTGATGGCTCAATGTCCACATATCAAGGATAAGTTCAGAATGCATCAAGATCACAAGGCCCTGAAGAAACAGGCAAATATCAAGCAAGTATCAAGGCATAACTAAAAGGGAAGTAAATCAAAATATATTTCTCTGCCATATATACTACTGTTTGATATATACATCTTTGTTGTACATGACAAAATGGCTAAGCTAGTCTATGCAGGAAAATACAAAGCTATGTACGGATCTGTGTGTATACGGACTATCAGATCTAACATAGCATCCCTCTCTGAAGACGGAGGTAAAGTCGCAAGCTCACTTGAATGGCATCTACACGAGCCAGCAGATCAGAGGCTAACTGCATGGTGGCATGATGCTTATCTATGTAAGCACTCATATCGGCAAGGATGCCAGTTGTAAGGGATCTCACTGAGAGCGGCGTCTCTCCCATCAAGAGTTGTCAACATCGCGGCCCTAGCATGATCTCTATCATAGGTCATCAGATGTAAGCTCTGCTTCAAATCTTGTGTGTTGAATCTTGAACTAATGGCACTTTTCGGGGTGGGAGAATCCATCACAAATAGTGGCAGCCCAGCAGTCAAGTCCCCATCAATGGGAATGTAAGCCTCCTCCATAGGCTCCTCATCGTCGGAATCTATGTCCTGCACTATGGATACTACCATAGTCGATGCAGTCTCTGTCTCCATCCATGCTGAATACTCTGCAGAATAACCTGGATGACTGATAGAAAACTCAACTAGCTCTCGCTGATCCCAACAGTATACAACTTTGGATCTGTCACCGATGATAAGTGGCGAGAAGCGAAGTGCTGAATCACCGCCCCCTCAAATGGGTGGAAATCCTGAAACTAGTCAAACTGACACATCACGGCCAGTAGGTGGTAGGTGATCATCCCTCTCAAACCAGCTAGAGGTAGATAATCCATGCCCGGAGCATGAGTAATGAAGCTATAGGGTGAGCTAAGCCATGTCCACGTCAATAGCGAATGGATCTCCGATCCTCGCCAGAAAAGTGACCAAGATCACAAAGATCTCGCATGCACTCTCCAGTCGAAAGGAGTACGACATGGCTATTTCATGGGTGAAACAATATCCATGTCATCTGAATGTGCCAATCGATCCCAAGTGTGACATAAACCACATGTGCGGCATTTAATCGAAATGCTTATGAACACTCTGTCGGATAAGTCAGCGAGAAATATGTGGCCGACCTCAGAGTCTCTGCCATAATCATGGGTAGGATGGTGTGACCCTCCCAGAAAGCTCTTACTGCCATAATGACGCCAATGTCCAACTCATCCGTGTACCGTGGCATGTAGACGTATGACAATACGCACAACAATAGTACATCCACTCTGGCCAAATGCCACTAATCCTCCGATGTGGTGAAATTCTTGGAATGCCGTGCATAGCTATCCTCAGAGCCAAATCTGTCAAACAGAAAATGCTAGGATATCACGTGGCCGGATGTAATCTCATCATGTACCACTCTACGCCTCAATCCGGTGATGGTCATGAACTGTCTACTCATGTCTCCGATCGCCATGTGCACACAAGGTCTGTCCAATGGCAGCATCGTCAACCGTGAATACTCCTCCAGAGTAGGAGTCAACTCTAGGGTCCCGAATCGGAATACCTGTCTCTCCGGTACCCAATGCTCTAACATACCCTCCACAAATCCTGTGGGAACTTGAAACATCAACAAGGTATAATGTGTTGCAGCAAATCATCTACGGTCACCCTGTCTGGTGGTGACATACTATCATACCATGAGCGCATACAAGATGCCACCAAAATGGTGGGGTATGATCAATACTGACTAAGCTCGTCAAGAAGACATCTGTAGACGGCCGGTCATAAGACCATCCAGGGGTCAATGTTGAATATCTCTGGACATACATACATATGCATAACATAACAACATGCATGATACAATAGATGGCAATATGATATAGTGAATGGAAAACTGTACATATATTCCTAAGTATATCATCATCTAATACATCTCTGTACAGCTAAAATACAGGGAAATGGGGAAAAACTGCCCTACATCTAATAGAGGCCTATTACCTGCGGCACCCCTTTGTGGGTCCCACGCCTCTGGCTCACTCCAGTTAGAGTTGTAAAGGAGGTCTCACAAGCTGAAAAGGCCAAATCAGGAATAAAAGTGCTACGCGATTTAGCAGAATAGCCTGAAATCCTGGTTTTCATAGGCCACACTCTGGTCCCACATCTCATTCATTGGTATTCGCCTGTAAACAAGGTATACTATACGAAGGGCCTCAGCTTCTACAATTCATGCTTGACAATACCTCACAAAGGTCCGATGCCGTCAGTGCAGGGTCACAACCCTAGAAGTATCCCCGGCGGGGGTTATAACGTCGAAGTTATGAATTAATGAAGTAACCCCGGCGGGGATTACAACGAAAGTCAACCATTGATACACACATTAATGAAGGTCAAGCAACCTTGACGTTATCTCAGCCGATGGCAAGTAAACCCATCGAAGCAACCGCCCCCATGCGAAATCACAACGCAACAATTTCAAACATCCACGTATCCCCGGCGGGGGTTACAATGCAAGTCAACCATTGATACACACATCAATAAAGGTCAAGCAACCTTGACGTTAACTTATCCGGTGGCAAGTAAATCCATTGAAGCAACCTTTCCCGGCGAGGGTTACAACGCAATTCAGCCATTGATGCACAAATCAATGAAGGTCAAGCAACCTTGATGTTATATCAGTTGATGGCAAGTAAACCCATCGAAGCAACCTTCTCTATCAAGGGTCATAAAGCGATACAATCATTGATACACACATCAATGAAGGTCAAGCAGCCTTGACAAAATGCACCCAGCAGGGATCTATCCGGTGATACACACATCAGTGAAGGTCAGGCAACCCTGACAAGTGCATACTGTTGGTAGTAACTCCGACAGGGTGATAGGATATGTTATACACATCCTCAAACAGACAAAGCTTTATCCCCATAGATCTCTTATACACAAGAGGTACCTCTATGGAGAATGAAGTCTATGTCTAGGATTCACGACTTTGGGGATATCCCCAACGTCAACATCCTTGAAGACTTGGATCGCATGTCCAAGGCATCACTGATTATCATCCCAACAGGATTACCCCATAATCATGCATCATACATTTGCATCATGTTGCTGCACATAACATCATGTTTATCTTGTTGCATTTCAAGTGTCTAAGATTCTTTATCCTATCCATGCCTTGCATTGCATGAATATGATAAAGAGGGGCATCCATAGACACTCAAAATTTTCTAAGACACCATTATTCTCGACATTACTGGGAGGGCGATTCGTCTTTCAGACATAACCCTGGAAGATAGCTCATATCCATCCCGGAACACACACCGGGAACATCATTTCCAACCTCGGAACACACACCGAAAGGATCTTTTCCAACCTCGGAGATAACCCCGAGTTTCATCCTTGGCGATAACACTAAAGAATGTTGTTGCAGTTCTAGCGATAACTCCGAAAATGCTTATTTCAAATACATGCGATCAACTTCAATCAGACCTACCGCTGAGGCACTCATACCTCAGACCCGGAGCTAACATCGGGCAGAAAGGCACACTTGCAGATGACATTGCGGCATTCAAACAAGTAGTCCAATCTCAGATGTAACCCTGAGCAACGTCTTCTTTCAACTCAAACCGGTGATAACCCCGGTGAAGAGTCACACGTCATCTTGCTACCTCAACACTTGCGCGTCGTCTCAACACTTCAGACATACATATATACAACAATGTCCTACAAGAACCATGGAGTTCCAATCCCGAGTGACTATTACGCGTGGCAGCATACCGGATAGAATTTGAAGCTTGAAGACCATGGGCATGGTCCCCTCTTCCTGACTTCGTACAACCTCTAATCCATGTTATTGCATAACTCTCAACACAAGCAGTCCGAAGAAGATCGTATATACCTCATTCGGATGCTCGGATTGAAGTTTTGCAAGTTCGAGCAGACATTACAGTGCATGAGTGCACGTATTTCGAGACGACGGGACCCGCAGAACCCGGGGCACCTGGGCAACATGAGTGCATCTGCGGCGCATGCAGGTACACCTACTGGCTCCCCTTCTATAATTAGAGGCTTGGGGTAGCCATTTTGAAAAAAAGAAAAGCAAGGAAGCCCCACTTAATTTGCTTTGTACACACCCATATTGAGTGTTTGCTCTTTTTAAACACCATTAGCTCACATATAGCTATACATTTACCAACGGAGTCACAGATTTATCCATATAGAGTCATAGAAGTCTCCATTAGCGACCACCGTATAAGCCTTCTCACACTCTATAAAGCCTTTCTCTTCATCTTTACACACACTTATTCTACACATTGAGAGTCGTGTAGTAGGCGTATGCCTTGGACTTCTATCCGTGGTTTTTATTTCACGTCATATATATATACCTATATATGTATATATTTATATATGGACTAACATTATCGAGTTATGCCTCGATTGAGCCTGAACTTATGTCTAGAAGCGTTTGCTTATATATATATATATATATATATATATATATATATATATATATATATATATATAACTCATTGTCGAGATATATCGATGAGCCGTAATTTTACATCCTGAGGCGTTTATTGCTTTTATATATATTTGTATATATATATAATTGTTGTCAAACATATCCGATGAGCTCGGATATATGTATATATATATATATATATATATATATATATATTTTGTCGAGCTTGGAGTTTACTTCATGGCCTTTTACTGACTTTATTTACATTTCGTCTCACTTTGAAGTTTACTTGACATCTAAGTATAACTTTTTATTTGATAAATAGATGAAATATATATATATATATATATATATATATATATATATATATATATATATATATATATATGGGAAATGATCCATGCAAGTATTTGCTATGGATCAAAATTAAACAAATATCATCTTAGTGCGTCCATTCCAATAATCGAAATTTGGGATTAAAATTAACACTAAGCGTCGCATTTAAGAAGTAGCGTGCGATGAAAATCCCTTATTTTCTACGTTAGTTAAATCTAGCGGATCTTAAAAAAATCGGTTCCCAAACTACCCCCAAGTGATCGCATAAGCCACCGAATAGTCAATCAAACCCATATCACGTAAACGTTATAAGCCAACCCAATAAAATTATAGAAGGAATATAATTGGCATATCACGATTATCACGTAAACGTCAATCATTCCAATATGGTAAGAAATAAAATTATAGAAGGAATCTCTTACGCACATCACGTAAAACGGCATTCAAATTACGGAAGGAATCTATTTGGCACACAAAATTCGAGTAGTAAAAAAATATACAAACCTTATATTATTATCATATTTATTCCTTCATCCTTCTTTAAATATCCTCCAAAAAAATTATAGAAGAAATCATGCAATTAATCAAGCAAGGCTTTGCAGTCAAAATCAACTGGTAAGTTTTCAATTATGGTCAAGATATGTTTTAATTCAAGTTCTTCAAATTCTTTTCATGATAATATTGACATGGATAATATTGGTGTTCATAACACGAACCAATCGCATATTAACGTTTCAAAAAGTCCATATGAGGGTCAAATTTTTTCTACTATCCAAGAGGCGGAATAATTTTATAGAACATATGCACGTAGTTGTGGATTTGAAATAAAAATTGGGGCAACTCATAAATATGCTCACTCCAACAATTTGTCTAACCGACTTTTTACATGTAAGAAAGCTAGAAAACCAATTGAAAAAAAGAAACAAGACATTGATGAAGTTGATGGTATTAAGGTCAAAAGAAAAAGGGATTCTATAGGTCGGACGATATACAAAGCTAGAATGTTTGTTGTTCATCTAAAGAATGAAGATACCTGGAAAGTTTCAAAAATTGAGTTGTCTCACAATCATGATTTGGTGACTCCGAGCAAGAAAATTTTCATTCAAACACAGAAAAATATAACTCTTGTTGCCCGAAGTTTAATCGGAACTTTCATAAGGGCTGGAGTTGGGCCAAGTAAAATGATGAATGTATTTAGTGAAATAAGAGGAGGGGTGAAAAATGTCGGTTTCAGTGATAAGGATATTCAGAATGTTGTACGAGATATAAGACGTGACACAATAGATTCAAACGATGCCCAAGCAAAGATTGCGATTGATTTGAAAAACTCTCGTGAAAAAATCCTCTATTTTTTTACGATATCAAACGAGATGAAGATAATCGTATCGAATGTATCTTGTGGATAGATTATCAATCAATGATAGCTTATAAAAATTTTGGGGATGTAGTGACATTTGATACAACTTATCGAACGAATAAGTATTCTATGTCGTTTATTCCATTCACGGGGGTAAATAATCGTTATCATTCCATCTTGTTTGGTTTTGCACTCGATTCGGGGAATGAAATGCAGAGGATACTTTTGTATGGGTTTTTGAAAGTTGGCTTCAAGCGATGAACAACAAGGCAACTCTGCTACCATTATCACTTGATCGAGACAAAGCTATGAAAGCAATGCGATTGCTAAGGTTCTTCCAAAACACACCATGCTCTTTGCACATGGCATATTAGCAACAAATTTCCGAGAGAAATTACATACATTGTATGAACGAAAGACTCAACATTTAAACATGATTTTAAAGCGATGTGTGTATAAATCGTTGGTATTCATGTAATTTTGAGGAGCGATGGAAAAAGTTGATGATAGATTACGAATTGCATGATCATGATTGGCTCCAATCACTTTATGAGGTTAAGCACAAATGGATCAAGGCGTACACAAAGAATTTTTTTGCAGCAGGAATGACGACTACATCCGGGGTGAGGAATGAAACAGTTTGTTTGATGAATATGTGAATGCGACAACGAGTATCAAGGAATTTATCGTAAATACAGAAAAAGCACTTGAGAAGCAGGTAATGAGAGAGAGAAAAGCTGATTACGTAACTTGTCATCGGACCCGAAATATGACTCTTGAATCACCATTGGAAACACATGGAGCAAATATTTATACAAAGGAGATGTTCGGGCGCTTTGATTGAGATAATAAAATCTCATAAAATGCGTAATGTAGAAGCTTCACATCATCGCATAACATCGGATACAAAGTCGTATGCATTGTGCAAAGGCAAGCGACAATGAAAGAATCAAATAGATGCGTTCTTTGTTGTTAGTAATGTTCAAACCGGAGATATAATTTGTAATTGTAAAAAATTTGAACATTCTGGTATGCTTTGTAAACACATAATAAGGCATATGATTGCCAAAAGTACAAAAAAGATACCTGATAAATACATTTTAAGGCGGTGGTGTAAAGATGGTAATAAAGTGAACGCTAAATTACCAAAGATTTTGACTGAAATATCCAACTACGAAGAATCTCAAACGATGCGTTATAATTATTTGGTGACGTTGCTCTTGCGATTAGCTTCTACAGGATCATGCTCAATTAATGGTTTTAAGCATGTCGTACAATTGTGTATTGACAATCAACCCATCGTTGAGAAATTTGACCCTGATGAAATTAGTGTAAAAGAGGTTGCTGGTATTCGAGAAGATAATGATCAACCTGTTGAAGATGAGTCGTTACTGGATCCTATTTGTTCTCAAACAAAGGGGCGAAAAAAAGCTACAAGAATAAAGAGTGGGATCGAAGAGGCTACAAGTCGTAAACAATTGAGAAAGTGTGCAATATGCAATATGATGACCAATCATGATAAGCGGAACCACTACAAAATTATGGGTCAAGAAAAGTCGGATGTTTGATGTTATCTTAATATGTGATTTTATGATTATGTAATGGCAAAACTATTTACTTTTGTTTATATATTTTGATTTATTAACATGATTTATTATTTTCCAAAAGTTACATTAGATGAATTACTCACAATTAGTGAATGATTTAGAGATTGTATTTCCAAATTTAAATTATGCGGAGAAAATAATATTACAAAAAGAAAAAAAAATTAAATTGAATATATTAATATGTAATATTACAAAAGAATTTGTGAAAGTGTTACTGATGATCCATTCTGCAAGCATAATTCGACAAGCCAAATCTAAAATTGAAATCCACAATCGTCAGGGTTGCATGAAGTTACTGAATATTTTTAAGGCCATGCAAATGCAATTTCTCTACAAATGATTCTAAAACTTCATCTTCTTCTTCCGGGCAAAGGCCATGCAAATGCTAAGCTCTTGAACGCCTCCCCATAATCCCCGATATTTGAAAAGAATAATTTTCATGCCACCAATTGAAAGAAAGGGAAAATATGAACCACTTGACCATAAGAAATGATATTTCCATCAAGGGTAATTAAAGATCGAAAAATTTCACCGCTATAATACAACATCATGCCATGGTCCCTCCTCAAAGCCTAATTATGAGGTTTGCGAATAAGCAATGCCATGACAAAATAAACTTAAGGAAATAATTGGACACATTGCATGCATAATGTTATTCCAATGCAATACACAGAGCGGAAACAGTATACTCTATCCACACTGTCAACCACAAACTAACTGTTGCTGCAACTCATGCTATTTACACCAAGCCATTCGCTAGCATGTGCTTCAGCAGTCTGTATAAAATCCAGGAAAGGATACTAGAAGCCTTCAACTGTGTAATCATGAGGAAGGCTTGAATCTGTTGGCAATAACAACATGTGCTTCAGCAGTCTGCATAACCACCAAAGAAGAAGATAAGAAAAGATGTTAGCAATCATACATGTTCAATCCAGAAATATAGTGGCTTTACTTGGTCAATAAATAGGAAAATTACCCTTACAAGTCTTTTTTTGAGGGTGGAAGAAACAACAATTTCCTATGAGAGAATCAAGATCTTACTCTTTGTGGGCCAAAGTGCAAATTAGGGTTTATTTGACCTAATTGAATTAAATGCACAAATTAAGGTTCATATTATGATTGAATGAAAAGACGAAAAAGTCGAAATAAATGTGCGAGACTCGCGAAAAGCCTCCACGTGTCCCGGCGAGGTAAGACTCGTGGAGGCTAACTTCGTTTTTGGGAATTGATTGAGGGATTGGATTGGTGGCTGAAGGACGAGGCAATATGGGCATTACTCGAAGGACTAAAGGGTATTTACGAATTTTCACGAAGGCATGTGCCTTACAGCATGACTACTTTCCGTAAAACCCTATAAATACCCTTCCATTCCATTTGGAAGGGACTTCTCTGGAGACCCAAGATTTGGACTCTTGGAAGATCAAAGGACCCTTTTAGTGACTTAAAGGCTTGGAGATTCCACCTAAAAAGCACCAAAGGGTTTGGACATTCTCTCAACTTGAAGGACTCAAGAAGGCTCTTGGAATCCTCATTACCCTAACATCATTTCCGGATTCTAGGGGTTACGCCACGCGTCGTTGGAGTAATCGTTCACCTGTCGTTCTCCCCTCTTCAATCAATCAATTAATTTCGTACTTTTCATGGATTTCTCTCCTCCTAAGCCAACACGAAACCCTAACCCTAGCAAGGTACGATTTCCTTGCCCACACTCTTTTTCCAGGAGTCGATCAAGATTCACAGAAGATACATAAATTGTATGTCGTCGATTCTAGTGAAATTGCAATCTAAACTTATGTGTCTGCATATGAAGCACACACATTATCAGCATTAGATCTAAATCAAACGAATGGATGGAACACGGACACTAAAAAATTTAACTCTATGCAGTATAGTGCAAAGTTCAATCTTGACTAATTAAACATGTTCCTCAAAAAAAGGCCATTATGCCACACCTTGCAATGCAAGCAGTGTCACAAAAGTTGTTACAATCAAAAGTTGCTAATATTACCACTGACCAGCACCACGATTTCTTCCTTTCAATCAAAAGAACCACAAAGCAAGCGCAGGAGCAAAGGTAAATGACGTACCAGAGTATCACACCAAGAACCCGCTCCCTATATTTCATCTGTAACACGAAATTTTAATCAATCAGCAAAACCTAGCTATCATTTGAACAATATACTTGTGCCAACAGACAAACAATATACTTTTCTTTACTATATGTCTATTGAACTTGAAAGTGCTAAATGTGTTGTATTTCTTAAACTTTTTTATAAGTATTAGCAACAACATAGCTCTAGAATCTACGTATAAAAGTAAAATAACGATTCATAAGATATTGGTAAATTCAAGAACAATATACTTGTGCTAACCGACAAACACAACAAGTATCAAACCTCGATTCGACTTTAAACAAAAATGAAGGATCAACAAGCGATTGCATTTGAAGTATCGTACGAGATTTCATTAAGAAACTTAATGGCCAAATCGACCCTATGAAAGACAAAACCACACCATCAGGTTGTCTTGCAAAAAAATCAATTAGTTTTTTAAGGTCAACAAAAGACAACCATTAGAATAACATCGAGGTCTCGGAATAATCCAACAATGTCTCATCTGTATGTAATAACTTACCATAACAATACCAGAAAAAAATTGAAATAAAAAACTATTTTATTGCAATATATTGTTTCCAAAATTTACAGTGCGTGAGATAATAGATACAAACCAATGCAAACACAAACTTAAAAGACATCCATAGTAACGTACATACAAAAGATTGAAACATTTTTGAAACTGGTAACCGAGTTACTAAATCAAAGTATTACAAAAGTTAGTCAAAAATACATTAACTAGTCTTCATTTGAATCTGAATCTAAAGTTTGTTCGTTACAAATATGATTCTGGAATGTCCCTAGCTTTGCACATTCTAAGCTCATGTGCTATTCTAAACCTAAAATTATAAGCCTCGTTAAGAGTCCACCTCGGTTCCTCCGTGATGTTTATACTGAGGTCAAAAAAGAAATCCACGACTTTGCAATATATATGCCACAATCGTCTTAGTTCCATTGTCTCTTGTCTATTCACATTAACTTCAACTTTGACGGCCGATTTTGTCCACTTTGCCGGTAGGATTTGCTGACGAAGCAACAAAGGAATTAACTCTACCTATAAACAATAAACCCATTACTTATAAGTCTGAAGTAGTAGGAATTACATGTCTTTGTAATGACATGAAAAATAATACTTATATTAATGAACTCACCACAACCGCAAAGAAGTTTTGGTATAATTGTGACAATGGCATTAATGGTTTGTCATCACAAAGTGGGTCAAGTAGCATAACTTTCCACTTGCTGACACTCCAAATAAACAAGCAAAAATGACTATTGGTTTCGTTGAAGACTGGAACGAATATGTAATCACACTCATGTACTGGGGCACCAACTGTAGGATTGATGTAACTTCTTAGAAATTTTCATATGGTTGGCATGTTTACTCTGGTACTTGGTAAGTTTTGGGTACCTAACAATGCAAAGTATGTTGGCATGAAATAAAATCAAGCCCATCTTTGGATACCTTCTTTACACATTTTAGCTTCTCTATCTCGTAACAACAACAAATAAGCATCCAAGACATGTTCCCATAACCAACCATTGGGTCTCAAACAGTTAACATCTTTAAATTTAAACTTGTATAGACCTTCTGGATGGCTATGAGGAGAGTCTGATGGGTCGTGAGTTGGACTAAACCAATGATGATTTAGCCAATTGATTTTTTCCATTTTTAAGTACTTGAAAAAGTGAGTGTACTTTGTTCCCTCCATCCTTCTAGCTGGCACTTTCTTACTATGTCGAGTAGAAGGGCCAACGCTAGGCTGAGTCTCTTGAACTGTAGGTTGGGATCCTGTCATGTCAATCTCCATCTGCCCAACTGTAGGTTGGGATCCTGTCATGCCAATCTCCATCTACCCAACTTGAGGTTGCGTTGGATTTGGATTAATTGAAACCCCTCTATAGTCATTCATGAACGGCTGGTATAATGTATTGAACCATGTGTCATACATGGTTCTTAACTCAGGTGGATGTCCAATTGACAACAACTTTTGAAATATAGCTTTTGCACTCTCAATCTACAATTAAATAAAAAAAATTATATTAGTAAAACAAGATAATCAGTTTTATTAAAAACAAAAACATTAATAAATATTATAAATTGAATAACTTACAGTGTTTACAACCACATATTGGTCAATGAATACCCGTGGCTCATAATCTTCCCCTTGACGCCTAAAGGGTCGAGTATGGTATATCCGTCATTGAGTAATTTATCTATACCACATCATATAATCCTCGGTAGATATATGCTACAAAGCCTCCAACACTTGTCCTTCTAAACTCTCCATGTATGCATCCCACAATCGAATATAGTTGGCCCTATGATTTTCAAAATTTATTTTCTCAAATAATTTATGTTCCTTCCGCAATTCCACCATATTTTCAAGATTAGATGGATACGATCAAATATCCAAATTGCCTCATAAATCATCGGGGCATTTGGAACTTAACAATGTCGTCTCGTGATCAATGGTATATGAAATGGCTCCACTTAACCTTGCCTCAAAAAAATCCCAAGACAAACGCTCATCAAATAAGCGATATGGACGCCACACCCCATCTGCTTCAACATATTATCAAACTCTCCTCAGTAAATGTAAGATGGTGATGTGGATTTTTAAGCATGATATTGTTTTGAATTAGATCAAAAGAGGAGTATGCCAAGGATAATGCCCTGTATCAACTTCGGGACATAGGCTTAGGGGTAGGATGACCAATGTTGAACCATTCATGAGCCCACATCATAAGAAGGGTTACACAACCTGCAAATTTTTTCGTTGTTTTGCGAGTAGCCTCATGCAAACCCCTATACAAATGCCCTAAAACTGCCGCCCCCCAAGCATATGTAACTACGTCTTCCAATCTTTCCAATAGCAACAAATATCTAGGATGTACAACATTTTTACACTTGGTTGAAAACAAAATATAAGCACACAAAGTACAACAGATATGCCTTAGTGTGTTTTACGACATCATCTGGAGTAGCATCACCAGGTACTTGACCATATCTCTGTCTTAACCAGGGCAAACTTATGCCCCCCCCCCCTTTTATAGCATTGTTCCCACTCATCTACTACAACTTGTTGCCCAAAAACCCTTATAAAATAGTTTTTGGGATTTTCTAATTCTCTGTAAGTCAAAACTTTTCCTAATACTGAAGCAACCCAAATAAAAATCCCACGTCCTCTAAAGAAATGGTAATCTCTCCACAATTTAAGTGAAGCGATTTGTTTCACTTCTCCAACGCTCAATTAGAATGAGATCTGAGAGATCGATCAATCTTTGACACTATATAGCTTGATGACAAAATATACCAAAACCTACTTGTTCCAAAGAAATATTCTTGTTGTTCAATCAAGTTCCATTCGCTTAATTTTGCGACATTTGACAAATTTCTAACACACCCCATCCTACATGTAAGACCCCACTTTTATAAATAAAGATGAATTTTCTATAAATATTATTTTTGAATATTATGGAATAAATTTGATATAATGTTATAGTTGTGGGTAATATTTATAAATTTTGCAAAGTAAGCAAGTTGTTATAAAATATTCGTTTGGTGGGGAATATTCTTTTTGTTTGGGAATATTAAATTTACGACTCGATCATTAGTGGACCCCATTAATAACGGAAGTATTATTAAGTAGTTAGAAAAGCGACAAAATTATCTTTCTATAAAAATAACTACGAGGTGTTACTGATTAAAACTGTTGAACTACCCTTGGTAAAAATACGAATCTGGCGTGGTTGCGTAGTAGCACACGATATTGATTATCGATGCTTACGTGAGAAGTCACTTAGCTATACTCAATTATTGCTCGAAGAATTCGTGCATCATATCTCTTATATTATTGATTCAATTATTGTCACAATTCATCATCAGATAATATGTTATATTATTAATTGAGACGCGACAAGTTATAAATGATTAATAATTGTTGAAAGATTAAAAATGTGTTGATTAAAAATAAAATGATTTGTGGTAATATTTATTCAATCCTTGATGTATATAAAGAGTCTACATTATGGGACGTTTGTGGTAAGTTTGATTATTTTATATAAATCCCATATGTCATCATCTAAGAGTATCTTCGCCAATAGTAATTACCTTTGTGAATAGTAATTACCTTCGTCGATAATAGTAATTACCTTCACGTCAATAGTATTTACCTTCGTCACAATAGTAATTACCTTCTTCAATAGTATTTACCTTCGCCAATAGTAATTACCCCTTCGCAAATAGTAGTTGTCCCTTCAATATTACCAAGAGTTAACGCCTCTTCTTGTTCCAAAGGTTAATTACCCTTCAATGAAATAGTAGTTGTCTCTTGAATATTACCAAGAGTCATTTTGACCCCGTTAAGAACCAAGAGCCACCCTCGCTTTTTTCTATAAATGAAAGCTCATTCCTTCATTATTTCTTACGAATTCATTGAAACTCTGAGAGAGAAACTATAGAGAGAAAGAAGAAAAGTATTCTGCTACTTCACTTTTCCAATATTCAGTTCTTCTAAGGTAGGGAATATTATTTGTTGTACTCAGTAAAGTGTTATTCTTTCTTATTCATGAAGAGAACTTTTGTTATTCCATTGCTTATTATTCTATTGGAATAACTTTTGATATCATGGCTTACCCTATACTTGGTGACATTCTTCTATTATTCGCATGGAACATCCTGTGCGTGTGTTTTACACCTGACCGGTTCCGTCTTTATTATTATTACTTTGGAACATCCATGCATGTGTGTTTACACAGGACTTTGGTTAAAATCTTTATTATTATTCTGCTGGAACATCCTCATGCATGTGTTTTACAATTCGACCTAGTTCCGCCTTTATTATTATTCTGTTGGAACATCACATCCATGCGTTTTACGCCGACACAGGGTTCCGTTATTTATTATTCATTGGAATAACTCACTGTGCGATCTATCGCATGCATGGTGATTTCTTTTGTTATTCCAATCTTTATTATACCCATTGGTTAAAACTTTGACTTCTATACTCCATGAAATTAGTAAAATATCCTTGATATTTGCGTTTCATCCATATCTTTTCATGGAAATATTCTTCCGATCATTCTTGAATTTTACTCTACAAAACAATGATCGTGTTGACAATTTGGACGTTAATAATTCTTGGATAAAATAATTCTTGAACTTGTTTTATTGAATTCTTATATCATTGTCATCATCCTCATGTTTATATTATGTTAAAAGTCATCTGTGGCACAGTAGTGCATAGATGGACTTGGTATGATTATGACCGTAGACTATTCGGTGTGTCATGGCCGTAATGTAATGTTACAAATGATGTGATAAAATCCTCGCGGCCGTAGTGCATTGATGGGCCGATTGTTGGCATGATCATGACCATTAATGAATACACAACTATTCTTGATCCGTAGGTGCATGAATAATTGTGGTCGTGATACTAAAGAATATCCTTGGTAGTAGAAAGGGGGTGATTCGATGATGTGGAATATTTATTAAAGTCGAGTCTCAAATATAACAATGATGAAAACCTTTTAAATCATAAAAGATAGTAGATTTTATTTTCTACTTGACTCTTTTAATGGATTGTTGGTTCTCATTGTAGTTAAACTTGATGTTCATTATATTTTATCGGTTTAACACTGTTGTAGAGCTAATGATAATTTATTACGCATTATCTAAGTCATAATATTTCTTCTTGAGCTAGTTGAGCTCACCCTTTCTTTCACTGCTCTCTTCTTGAAATGAGAATATAGGCTGGACGAGTCTGGGAGCGGAGTAATGGTCCGAGAGGATAGCATTAGTAGTCCTCACTATTCTCGTGAAATAGTGTGATAATAATTGTAATGAGGACTCCTTTTGAGTTTGTATAATATCTAGTAGACAATATTTGTATTCAAACTCACGCTTTATAATCGTATTGTACACGCAGCTTATATTAGTAAGTTGTATTTAAATTCTGTACCATGTATCTGACTACCCAAGATGGGTGATGTATACCTAATTTTGGGGGCGTCACACTACACGTCTAACAACATAAAAACATAAATCGTCACAACATGAATGTTTCTAACAAATGTTTAACAAAATGAAAGTTGTTATACATAAATAAACTTACAATATTTTGCCATAAGTCTGACGATACGTGATTTTCTTGGTCCCATAATACAATAGGATTAGCAGGTCCGAGATTAATATCCATATGTTTCCTACACATTCATCAAAATGTCTAGTATTAAATAATCTATAAAAATACCCATCAAAAATAGATACGAGCAAAATGACAAATATAAACTAGGGAAAACTTAATGAACATATATAAAGCAAAATACAAAGCAGTGTTATTTAACCACAGGCTGAATGCTGGGATCCATTCCTATAATTTGTAGCAGACATAAGAAAAAAAAAAGCCTAATAACATGAACTAATTCAAGTACTAATATAGCATGTTTCTTTACGGGGGCGGATGGTAGGTAAGTTCACATTAGACTCTATTAATTTAACATTGTAGTGGAAATCAAACTATTTGATAGGGGAAAACATGAGTAATTTCTGGTGCAAGGAAGTAATAACCTAGCATCTTGGAGACTTGACAACCACCAACATTACAACCTTATTTATTTTTCATAAATAAATTTAAAATTAAAAGCTGCAATCAAATAATCTCAAGCTTGGTACAAAACCAAGATTACCAGTACTGCTTAACAGAATAGCTTAGTCATAAAGAGCAAGTCCTGAAAAGAATTGAAACCAAGAAAAATCAAGATTACTAGTACTTTTTGCCCCAATTCGATTTCACAGCTTCAATTGCGAACAACCCTAATTTGATTTCACAATGAAATTGCAGGAAAAGGAATCGAGGGGAAGGTTTTGATTTAGGAATCGAGGGTCAGGATTATCATAGCCAAATATCAAAAATTGATGAACACCCAACTTCAAGATATATAATTATCTTTAATCCTGAGAGAAGACTAGACCAAAACTATATTTTCCATTATACTCCATTTTGAATTTGGCAAGCATGTCAAAAAAGCTCTTGCCGTAGCATTCTTCTCTAATTAAAAAAAATCCTTTATTTTTTTCCCTATTATGTAGCTTTTGGTTTGCTAAGTATAAAAAAAGGAAAGATCAAACATTAAATTTACGGTTTTGTGTTGTTTCAAATTCGTAGTAGTAAAAAGTGTTTTGTGCTTTCACATAGCAACAAAGAAAGTAATGGAGAAGAGAGGGCCTTGAACTCGCAGAAGTGGAGAGCTAGAAGAGTAGCCGACGAGTTTAGGGAATCATATTTCAAATCGCCTTGTGAGGGGAGGGTTTGGTTTACGAAATCGCAGGAGGAAGGGTTTGGTTTAGGGAATCGTCGCAGAATCGAGGGTGCTCGCAACTTGAAATCGCATAAAGGGGATTTGGATTTGAAATCGCAGGGCCGAGGAGGGAAGGTTTTGATTTAGGAATTGAGGGAAGGTTTTTGATTTAGGAATCGAGGGTCTAATCGACGCATGCAGACGAAGGTTCTTGAGACTTGGGGCAATTTAATCACGAAAATTATTTTTCTACCTTCCGCTGTAATCAGGCTAAATCTGGTATGCTTTTTAAGATTTTTCATCATCGCTACTTAAATCAAATGCACGCTTAGTGTTAATTTTTAATCCCAGCGCTTGATTATTGGAATGGACGACTAAGATGCTATTTGCCCAATTTTGATCCATAACAAATACTTGCTATGTATGATTTCCCTATATATATAAATATGTATATAAAAATGTGTATAAAAATTTATATTCGTATATCTATAAATTTAAAACAAGTAAGAAATAATTCAACTAAGTAAAATCAAATGACTTATCTCAATTACTTGGACCAATTTTCTCTTCTCAAATAATCGAAACTTTGGTAAAAAAAGATATAAAGCTTTAGAGAGAGAGAGAATATGTAGACAAGGAGAGTAAACTTTTCTTTTCACTTGAATTGACAAAAATCAAATGAATGAAAGACTCTCTACTTATAAAATTTTGAGGTCGAGGGCAGAATGGTAATTTTAAAATCTATTTTTGAAATTAATGGATGAGATTGCTTAGATTTAAAATTAAGGATTCGAATGTATTTATTTATGAAATGAAGCACACAGATTGCCATCATTTTGCAAAGCTGAAGAATTCAATTTTTTGCCCATGCAATTCTTTGTTAACTTAGTGAAATTAATGCTAAATCAAAGCCAAAGAAAAATTGAACACATCTTAAAATTCAGTCAAAGCATATTGATGCTTAGAAATTATAAACCGTGTCCATAAAGAGTGTCATCAAATGGCCAAGTATTTGCACGGTTTATAAATATGTTTATATATATATATATATATATATATATATATATATATATATTTGCCCCATTATGTGAATTTTATATTTTAAAAGAAAATAGGATCTCCTTGTCTTGAAAATATTTATATGAATCAATTTATTTAATACTTGATATTTAAATTATCAAAATTCAATAAAATTAATTTAAATATAGAAAATAGTTTAAGGTAAATAACATAAAATACAAAATAATTAAATTATAAACCTACAGGAGAAGATTCTATATATTTAATTAATATAATTACCAATAATTATTATCATCAAAATAAACTAAAAACTTGGAGACCTATCATATGCTAATAAGAATAATTTATGATAATAACAATGATACAATAGTTATAATAAATAAATAATTTAATCTTGTGATAGCATATTTTGTAAAAATAATAAGTACTTTATTTATTCAATATATCTAAAGGATTTTTTAGATTTCATGTTTTACTGATAAGTTACTTTAGTGAAGTTAGAGAAATAGAATTAATAGAATAACAAATAAATAAATAAAAAAAGAAAACCTAAGATATATAATGTCTTGACTCTTCCCACCAGTTCCTACAGAGAAACTAGATAGAGGGAAAGAAAAATTGGATTTCTCTCTTCCTTTTGTCAAAATTATCTTATTTTTCTTTAACATTAATGTATATTAATTACAATAATGTTGCAAGTATATTGATATTATTAATAACATTAATATATCCTAATATCTAATGTGGCGCCCCAAAATAGGTATACATCACCCATCTTGAGTCGCCAAATACATGGTACAAAAATAAAATACAACTTAATAATACAACTGTCATGTAAAATACGACAAAACATAAACTGAGAGTTGTAATAAGAATATTGTCATCTAGACAATATCCATACTCAATGGAGTCCTCATTACATTTATTGTCACACTATTTAACGTAATAATGAGGACTACTAATGCTATCATCCGGACCGTCACTCACTCCGCTTTTCCGACTAGTCCCCTGCTCGTTCTCATTTCACGAAGAAACGGTGAAAGAAAGGGTGAGCTCAACTAGCCCAAAAAAATATTATGACTAAGATAATGCGTAATAAATTATCATTAGTCTTCAACAATGTTAAAGCGATAAAATACAATAGACATCAAGTTTAACTGCGGTGAAAATAAGCAATCCATTAGAAGAGTCAAGTAGAGCATGATATCTACTATCTTCTATGATTTAAAATGTTTTCATCAATTTTTTATCACGAGACTCGACAATAAATAAACCACATCATCGAGTCATCCTCAAGACTACTGCCAAGGATATTCATTAAATCATCAATGGTCATGACTATCTTGAATAATCCCCGGTCATAATCATACCAAAAATTGTCCATCAATGCACTTTCTGAGCTACTCGAGGACTTTTACCACATCATTTATAACATTACATGTAATGATTATCTTAGAATAATCCCTGGTCATAATCATACCATGTCCATCTATGCACGTAAGCCAAAGATATACAACTGTAAAACCAATAATCAATAGTACATCTTGCATGTAAGCCAAAGATATACAACTGTAAAACAAATAATCAACTGTACATCTTGCACGTAAGCCAAAGATATTCAACTGTAAAAATTTTTTTTAGTGTGTAGCTAAAAAAATTAGCCCTATCATGCTTAACTCCAGAAATTCCAATATCTTGACACAATCTTATACATGTTAACGTGAGCTTCCAGTTTAAATTTCATGGCCATCGGAGTTATAGAACTCCAGTTATAGCCGTTTTCGTTAGAAAATCACAAAAATTAAAATGCTCATAACTTGGTCATTTTAAGTCGGAATGAGCTCATTTTTGGACAGTAGGTACTTTATACCTTATATTTTCATGTCCTAAAAGGCCGAAATTTATTTCACAAACTAAGTGGCCGAAAATGCCCTTTTAAATTTTTGGGCAATAGCTTTTTGGTACCTTATAGTTTTTGACTCCTTTGCTAAAATCAGTCCACACGAAAATCTGCAACACCTTTTCCAGTGATTACACTTGGATAGGTTAGAAAACTCATAGATCTAACTCTAGAACTTGACCACGCTCAAAAATTTGAAATATAATAGAGATATGGTCAATTGAATTTCATGTTCCATTTTCACCAAATCGATTTTCAACCCTTTGTGATTTCTAATAAACTTTCATGTTTTCACATAATAACCAACATAACTCATCATAACACTTACTAATACTACATATACCCATGATTTTCATCAGACCAATGCTTTTATTATGACTTTCTGTTAGGTTTGTAATATTCATAACGCAATCAAATTGCATAATATAGCGGAAGCGTGTAAAATCAGAGTTTAAAAAAATTTACAAACCATATACCGGATCACCCTTTATGCATAATTATTAATTAAGCGAAAAGATATGAAGAACAAACATACCCTTGAAGATCCGAGCTTCCTCGGTACAAGTTCACCTCGATCCTTTTAGCATTCAACTTGAATCCACCGGGTTTGGTTCCTTCCTTTGATCAACGTTAGCCACCCAAATGTTTGGCCTCTAGAGGTGATCCACCAAGGAAGAAGAAAATTCAAGAAGAAGGGTGGGGTTGGCTAAACCCTAGTTTTTCTATCTCTATAGAAAGGGTGTACTCTCCCAACAATTGGAATTATTACGTATGTTGAAAAATCAACAACCCATCACACCCATAATAAGACTCCTCTTATTTATAGATGTGGGCAACCCACCTTAACAATTAAGAATTGGGTTTTAATTAATTAATTAAATTCTTTTAATTAATTAAGCTCCTTAATCTTATTAGGGATAATTAATTAAACTCCTTTAATTAATTTTCCTTCCTAATCCAATTAGGAATAAATGAGAGTACTTATATTAAATTAATTCCTAAACTCTTTTAGAAATTAAAATAATAATAATTGTAATAATATTAATAAGACTCCTCTTATTAATTTATATTTAATATTTCTAAAATATTAAATAATAAATATTAAGCTATTTAATTTATTCTATCACCATAGATTAAATTAAATATACTTAACATATTATTACGATTATGCCATTAACTTCTTAAATAATTATTCTTCCTTTTATGGTGTGACCCTTTAGGTTCTCCATATTAAACCGGTTGTGAATAAATCAATTAGAACAATTCTAATCTTATTTAAATAAATAAATTAAACAATTAATTTATTTAAATAATATTTATTCTACAATAGGATAAGCCTCCCTAGCGATCAACGACTTTCCGGATAATATAGATTTCAACATTAATCATTAAAAACCTTTGAGTAAATAATTCTTTGTGCAATTCAATCCTTCCACCATACAATGTCCCAATTAAATATAAGGCATGGAATTCTTTCATCAAGTCTTATTTTATTTAATTATATGTATTTCGACTCTTAAATGCACAACTCCAAATAATGCAAATTAGAAACTCCTTTCTAATTTCATTACGCATTAACCAAGGACTCTTTTGGGTTGTCATTTATCGAATCACATAGGACATTTCTCTTCTTTTATTAGAAGTGGTAGATTCTTTATTGATCATACATTATCTCCATTATACAACTTATTATACCCAAGCATACCCTTTGATATACCTAAGGGTCTTAAGGAATAAGTCAAAGCATAACTCATCATACACAAGATATACGATGATCTCAAGTCCAAGGATTACTTGTACTACTATCACTACTGAGAATTCCTATTGACGAAAGCGAAATAAAACTCCATTAGGTATTCCTTAGCGAGCCACGTTCGATGAACTCATTCTCTAATAAGCACCTACATACTTGCTTTAGTGTCTCCACACAAATGATCATGAGATCAATCATCCTCATCCAATGAGCAAAAACAGCGTGTACCAATCTATCCGGATTCACTAATCCCCAATTTAGTAATCCAACGATTGGGAACTATTTTAGTTTTAAGCTTTCTAAATTTAGATCTCATTAGAATGATCATCATCATTATTCTAAAAGCATTGCTTAAAACTATGGGTTTATCACATATTGTAAAACAAACATCATGTAGATAATTAAAAGCCTTTAATAAATTAATACTTTTTATTAATAAATGAATAAGATTGTTACAAAGTATATGCTTTATCATCAAACATGATTGGCTTGTATGCATACTACTTTCAATCTCCCACTTGCACTAAAGCCAATCGTCATGGTATCTCATACTCTTCTTCTCTCCTACAAGTGGCGATTATCCTGCACATTGGATAAGCTTTAGTTAATGGATATGTAATGTTGTTCATGAGAGTCCACTATCTCTATAGTGATTTCCCATCTTTCAATGATTCTAATAATCAAATGAAAGTGCCACAACACATGTTTAGATCCAAGATGAGACTTAGGAACTATTCCTAGTTACGTAATGAACTTTTAATCCAAACAATCAACTTGTAGCTTCATTTATAGCTATATACTTTGTCTTTATTACTAAACCAAAACTCTTTCTTTGTTTGGAACCTTTTCAATTCAACTGCCAACGTTCAAGGTAACACTTTACCTTAAAGTAGATTTTACATTGTCTTGAGTGCATCTGAAAAACTTGAGTGCATTAAGTGCTCTAGTTTTAATTTAGACCCACCATGAATATGATCACATCCTTAGTGCTTAGGTTAAGCGGTTTAAGATGTTTTCATCGACTCATAGTGAACTTCTCCGAATATGGTGATCAACATCGGTCTCGTATATTTCATTGCATACATGATAGTCACTCATGCGACCTCTCTTTTGAGTGCATGGGGACTATTAAGAGAGATACACTCTATAGCTCATCGACATGAGACATCTCTTGGAGTTTGCCATGCTAAGCGACTTTAGCATCAAATGAATATCGTTCCTTGGGTTAAGTCGAGCATCCTCTTGTATCTATCTATATAGATTTTATCCCCAATTAAGATACTCTTCCCAAACCATTCATGGAGGAATGTTTAGACAACTTTATCTTTACTGATTGTAGCATTGGTATGTAATTCCTCATCCGTAGTATATCAACATATAATACTAGAAATTTCACGACGCTCCCACTGACCCTTTTGTACACACTAGAAGTCTTACCTCATCGAATGTAACTCGGATCATCATCTTACATGATGTGTACCTCATCATCATCATCCATGATGAATCCATACCTCCTAGGTATCTTCGGTGCACTATTCCAGATTTACGATTCGGTTGTGGTACAATAGGTCTATCTACATGTTTCTCTTATTTGACTTATAGTGTTTTGTGGTTCTTGAACTTTCAAGATCTATAATCCTCCCACTAGCCCTTCAATGATAAACACCTTTATCTTAGAAGGCAACGTGTTTCGTAACAAACACCTTTTGCTAAGTAGGATTATAGAATATATACCTAAACTTACTTTAGGATGTCCCACAAATCACACTTGTCAAATCTTGTCCCAAGCTTATCCTTTGAAACTTTTTCACATAAGTTGGACAACCCTTATCTTAACATACTTAAGATTAGGAATCCTCCACATCCATAACTTTTATGGACTCTTGAAATTTGATTTTGAGGTTACCCTTTTCAAGATGTCGACCATTTCTAGGACATGACCTGAAGGATCTTTGGAATGTCGGTAAAATCATTATGGACCGCACCATGTCCAACAAGGTACGATTTTTCCTTTCGGATACATCAATCAATTATTGCGTGTCTGGAGGCGTCCATTGTGAAAAACCATTTGAGATGATCTAGAAACTTATTGCACAAGTATTCCTTCCTTGATCGATCAAAGAATCCTAATACTTTGCCAATTTGTTTCACTTTTGAATTCTTTGAACCTTTCAAATAATTCACACTTGTATTCGAAAGAAATACACACATTCAACTCTTTGAATGATCATCTCCTTTTCTTATACTAGTTTGTTCAATTTGCAAAATATATTTTTCACGTAAGTCAAGTATACAAAATCCATTAAGTAATATTTCAGTTCTATACAAAACATTATTATTATAAATAGAACAACAATTGTTCTTAATTATAATACCAAAGAATTTATTGTCCAACAATAAAATGGAAATAATGTTTTCAACGAGAACTGGAATACAATAACAACTTATTGACTTAATAGATTTGCCCGTAGGCATTGCTAAACTATAAGTTTCTATGGCTAATATGGCAACCTTTGCTACATTTCCCGCACATAGGATTACTTATCTTTGTTTAACTTTCTACTTACCTTGGTCCTTCATAAATCTATATTTATGATAACCAAAGTCGGTATCCAATACCCAAGTAGAACCTTGACTTAAAGAAAATTTATTTCAATCATGAACAAAAAGCGTATTATGTAAAAAACTTCACTAAAGCTTCTTTGGTTAGCCTCTGCAAGATGCTTCTCATGATTTCTTTCCGATGTCCGGGCTTATTGTAGTGGAAGCAAACTCCTTTGCTATCCATATCGATTTTGTTCTTATTATCCTTTGTTTACGCCTTTTTGTTTACCTTCTTTGAATCGTTCTTCTTTTGAGAAAGATCCTTTGGCCCCTACCAGTAAGACTTGGTCTTTCTTGGTTGAAAAGTGACTCTCAACATTTTTCAACATATTAAGCAAATCGTAAAGGCGATATCTAGCTTGTTTATATGAAAATTCACAACAATTGTGAAAGGAGTCCTGGAGTGAGTGCAAGATCAAATCTTGGCTCAACTCTCCATCCATGACAAAACCAGTTATCCTAATTGTTCAATCAAATTGATCATGTTTAGAACTATTTGTCTGTACTATAGTGCCATTAGCCATTCTAGATCGGAAGAGCTCCTTGAATATCTCGATATCTATCGGTCCTACTTTCCTCACCATCAACTACTTGATGTGCGGGAATATAGTAAAAGCATCCATAGTTTCATCTTGTGGCTGAAGCTCGTTACTCGTGGATGCGAACATGATGCGATGAGCCAATCAGCTGCATCATCTTGCCACTTTTTAAAAGTAGCAATCTCTTCCTCGAGGCATTATGCGCAACCATTGCGAGGATAGGCGTATTAAGGACATAAGATAGCTTTTCAACTATGAGAACTATTCTCAAATTCCTTAACCAATCAAGAGTAATTGGTTCGATTAATTTAGCATCTAATATGCTTCGCGATGATAGTAATTTTAGACATTGTAAAATTACGTAAATGAATTTGTAATTAACAACATTTTAACATACATTCTATTATTAATTACCAAAATAAATTAGGTCTTGTTTTAAATTGGTATCTCCCATTTATTTTCTTCAAACTATATTACCTCACTTATATAGTTTCGACAAAATCTAATTAAAGATTTGCTAGTGAGAATAAGGATCCCATTTCAAATGTATATAGCCTTGTGGTGACACAACAAACTATATATAAATAAATAGGTAGACAACTCTTGTCAATTACATCAACTATCAACTCCTTTTATTTTGCCTCTTAGATTATTTTGATCAGTGGTGGCACATCCGAATCAAAATTATCCAAGTTAAGTCCAACCTAGCACTCCATATATTCAAAAAGAAAAATATCATCCTTGTGGTGACACAACAAAACAATATTGTTCAATTTTCTTTATAAGCATCAAATGTGATAAATTAACATCTTAAATACTTAATACTTGCCTTGTGGTGACACAACAAACTCATATTAAATATTTAATACTCTATTAATTTTATCATGCTAGAAAGGCGACGTTCGATATTCCAAATATCTTTGAGCGCTTAGGACTTAATATAAAAAATTGAGGGGTTTGATATTAATTATCTCATCTTGTTTAGCGCATGCATTATATATATTTATAAAATCGCGTCGTATTAATGAACATGCGAAGCATGTTTGCATAATATATAATATATATAGTATAAGCATACGCATATATAATACTATATTCTATCCGGATTGATTATGGACTTTTATTCTAGTTTGGTTCACTAGAGCCACCAAGTGAACCAAAAGGTCAAACCCCCAAGGGTTGCAAGAAATAATATTTAAATATAACTATTACATTTAAACTTGGGGCTCCATTACAAACGGGTCTTGGCGCTCCTTGCTCCTTGATCTCTAATTCTTCAAAATTAATTCTAAATATTCCTATTACAAAACTATTTTAAAATAAATAGAAACCTTGATCGTGATCGAGGGAAAGTACATAGGAGGAGATAGAATTTATATTAAGAAAAATTAGAGAAGGCGAGTCTGTACTGACCCCATTTAATAAAACCCATACATTCATGCATCCAACTAAAATAAAATCCAATCGCATTGGTCAATAGTCCATAATCAATCCCATTTATTATCATACACATCACCATATGCATCAATAAATAACATTCATCTCATGAATAATAAACATTTAATATATATATTGATATCATTTAATGGGTAAATTTAGTTAGTATAAAATCTAATTTTTGAATCAAAATAAACTCCTTTATTTTAATCCAAATTTAAATCAAAATAAAACTATTTTATTTTAATTTATCCTATTTTGAATAAAATAAACTATTTTATTTTAATCAAAATCTTTAATCAAAATAAACTCTTTTATTTTAATTAATTATGGAATCCAATTCCATGTAATAAAAATCTTTAATTAAAATAAACTCTTTTATTTTAATTAATTATGAAATCCATTCCATGTAAAAAAAAAATTATTAAAGGAAACACGGATATTCTTTCCCTATTCACAAATAAACTCCTTTATTTTGAATAATATGAAATCTATTTCATATTTAAATAAACTCCTTTATTTAAGGAAACACGGATTTTCTTTCCTATTCACAAATAAACTCTTTTATTTTGAATAATATGAAATCTTATTTCATATTTAAATAAACTCCTTTATTTAAGGAAATTAGGATTCTCTTTCCTATTCACAAATAAACTCCTTTATTTTAGGAAAAATAAAATCCAATTTCAACTCCAATTAGTTATCATGGAATCCAATTCCAACTCTAATTAGTTAGCATGAAATTCTAATTTTAAAATTAAAATAACCTCTTTTATTTTAATATTAAAATAAACCTTTTATTTTAAGATTAAAATAAACTTTTATTTTAATTAAAATAATTAAGAATAATATATATATATATATATATATATATATATATTAATCGTATATATAATAATATATATATATATAAGAGTACGGTAACTATATATGATACCATATTTACAAATAAATATCATATATATATATATATATATATATATATATGCCGTACTTCCTTGTAAAAAAACGTGCACATGCCTTTGTTGATTTCCATGCTCCATTCATTTTTATACAACAAAATCACGTGGCCGGTTTGGTTTGTTTTCCGGCTTGCATGTTAACTTCGTTTTTGCCAAATCTATGTATATATATATATTCCGTGAGTGGTCCTTTTCCACGTGAACAAGCTGTGGGAAAAAAGATTCATGCAATCCTTTTTTTTTTCTTTTTTTTTTTATTTACGTCACATGCCTTGTCAATTCCGTGGGTGTCCTGTAGCAACCCTTTTTTTTTTTTATTTATTTTTTTTATTTAAATTTTATACAATTAAATTATGCTCAATTAAATTGTTCTAAACAAATATCAATATATAAATTAAAACAATTAATAATTCGCATAAAGGTTTGGCTCTGATGCCACTGTTAGGTTTGTAATATTCATAACGCAATCAAATTGCATAATATAGCGGAAGCGTGTAAAATCAGAGTTTAAAAAAATTTACAAACCATATACCCGGATCACCCTTTATGCATAATTATTAATTAAACGAAAAGATATGAAGAACAAACATACCCTTGAAGATCCGAAACTTCCTCGTGTGCAAGTTCACCTCCAATCCTTTTAGCATTCAACTTGAATCCACCGGGTTTGGTTCCTTCCTTTGATCAACGTTAGCCACCCAAATGTTTGGCCTCTGAGGTGATCCACGAGGAAGAAGAAAATTCAAGAAGAAGGTGGGGTTGGCTAAACCCTAGTTTTTCTATCTCTATAGAGAAGGGTGTCTCTCCCAACAATTGGAATTATTACGTATGTTGAAAAATCAACAACCCATCACACCCATAATAAGACTCCTCTTATTTATAGATGTGGGCAACCCACCTTAACAATTAAGGAATTGGGTTTTAATTAATTAATTAAATTCTTTTAATTAATTAAGCTCCCTAATCTTATTAGGGATAATTAATTAAACTCCTTTAATTAATTTTCCTTCCTAATCCAATTAGGAATAAATGAGAGTACTTATATTAAATTAATTCCTAAACTCTTTTAGAAATTAAAATAATAATAATTGTAATAATATTAATAAGACTCCTCTTATTAATTTATATTTAATATTTCTAAAATATTAAATAATAAATATTAAGCTATTTAATTTATTCTATCACCATAGATTAAATTAAATATACTTAACTATATTATTACGATTATGCCATTAACTTCTTAAATAATTATTCTTCCTTTTATGGTGTGACCCTTTAGGTTCTCCATATTAAACCCGTTGTGAATAAATCAATTAGAACAATTCTAATCTTATTTAAATAAATAAATTAAACAATTAATTTATTTAAATAATATTTATTCTACAATAGGGATAAGCCTCCTAGCGATCAACAACGACTTTCCGGATAATATAGATTTCAACATTAATCATTAAAGAACCTTTGAGTAAATAGTTCTTTGTCTGATTCAATCCTTCCACCATACAATGTCCCAATTAAATATAAGACATGGAATTCTTGTCAAGTCTTATTTTATTTAATTATATGTATTTCGACTCTTAAATGCACAACTCCAAATAATGCAAATTAGAAACTCCTTTCTAATTTCATTACGCCTTAACCAAGGACTCTTGGGTTGTCATTTATCGAATCACATAGGACATTTCTCTTCTTTTATTAGAAGTGGTAGATTCTTTATTGATCATACATTATCTCCATATACAACTTATTATACCCAAGCATACCCTTTGATATACCCTAAGGGTCTTAAGGAATAAGTCAAAGCATAACTCATCATACACAAGATACTATGATGATCTCAAGTCGAAGGATTACTTGTCTACTATCACTACTGAAATTCTATTGACGAGCAAATAAAACTCCATTAGGTATTCCTTAGCGAGCCACGTTCGGTGAACTCATTCTCTAATAAGCACCTACATACTTGCTTTAGTGTCTCCACACAAATGATCATGAGATCAATCATCCTCATCCATGAAGCAAAGCAACGTATGTACCAATCTATCCGGGATTCACTAATCCCCAATTTAGTAATCCAACGATTGGGAACTATTTTAGTTTTAAGCTTTCTAAGAATTTAGATCTCATTAGAATGATCATCATTATTCTAAAAGCATTGCTTAAAACATTTATCACATATTGTAAAAAACTCATGGGTTTATCAATACTTTTTATTATTGAATAAGATTGTTACAAAGTATATGCTTTATCATCAAAATGATCGTAGATAATTAAAAGCCTTTAATAAATTAATACTTTTTATTAATAAATGAATAAGATTTTTCACAAAATAAGAAATATATAAAGCTTTCATCAATCAATATACACAGAGTTATTCCAATGAATTAAAGAATGGAATAACGAAGAATTCTACGCGATTCTTGATTTACTTTTAAGCGACTGTCCATATTGATTTACTATTAAAACTTAAAGCAACGGTCCATACCGATTCACTATTAAAACTTTAAACCAAATGATCCATATTGATTCACTTTTAAAACTTGAAACCAATGATCCATATTGATTTACTATTATAATTTCAACCAATCTGGTCTAAAAATTAAAGACATCTCCTCATGGAATAATATTGTACCCAAAAATGATTTGAATGAAAAGAAATATATTTTTCGGGTGAATAGTATCCCGTGAATAGTATTTCGGGAATAGTACCCCGTGAATAGTATCCCGACACAAAAAGTGTCCCAAATACTCGAGTGAACAATACTAGAATGAATAGTAACTGGGTGAATAGTAACTCGTGAATAGTAACCCATGAATAGTACTCTAACACGAAAAGTGTCCCAAATACCCAAGTGAATAATACTAGAGTGAATAGTAATCGGGTGAATAGTAACTCGTGAATAGTACTCCGACACAAAAAGTGCCCCGAATACCCGATTGAACAATATACCTCCAGACATCAATTATTATCGAAATAAATATCGATTTCCACTAACACAAATAATTTCAACACAATGAAACTATCAAATTCATCTTTAATCAACACGAACTTATTCATCATTAATATTATAACTCACAATATTTAACAACCAGGTCGTTCCCAGAAAAAAGGGGGCTTTTCAATAAGGATTTCTCCTTATTGGCGCGCAATTAGATGACCAAACTTCTCCTTGACAGAACTTCTAGACATTGTAAATATTGCAATTTAATAATATGAATAACTTTATCGTCTCAATTATTGATTTAATAATATATCATATTATGTAGAAAATACTGTGACAATAATCGAATCAATAATATGAGAGATATGATGCGTGATTCTTTAGTAATAATTGAGTATAACCGAGTGACTTCTCACGTAAGCATCAATAATCAATACAAGGTGCTACTACGCTTAACCACGCCATGACATATTCATTTCTTTTACTAATGGGTAGTTCAATGGCTTTTAATTGGTAACACTTCCATTTGTATTTTTATAAAAGATAATTACGTGCTTTCTTACTACTACGTGATACTTAGTTAATAGGTTCACTGAACGATTGTCTTTGTTATGCGGATATTCCCACAAAAAAGAATATTCCCCACCAAATTAATATTTTATAACAACTTGCATACTTTGTAAAATTTGTAAATATCACCCACAATTTATAATATTATATCAAATCCACACCATAATTTTTAAAAAATATTTCAAAATTTAAATCTTTATTCATAAAATCTGGATCTCACATCTAATAAGTAATATTATTAAGATAATATATTTTGTATTTAGCTTAGAAGCAAAATCATGTTAAAAAGAATTACTAATAACTATAAGTAATTGCTAACAACTTATTAATAATATTACTAATAACTAATAAGTTGTATTAGTATGATTATTGTTACTAATATTTTTTTAAGAATTATCATTAATATTTTTAGCTTAGTTGGTAATCAAATGTTTTGTTAATTTTTTGAGAGTATGAGGTTTTAGGTTTAAATCTTGAGAGAATATATATTTTTAGCTCAAATGTGTTAAATTAACATATCAACTTGTCATATGTACAAGTCAACGTCACATGCCACAATAGGGTCACAATCCAAATTTTCAAATAGTAAAAAATTCATTTTACATTAACTAAAAAAAAGAAACCTAATATCCAAATATCCTTATAGTACAAGCGTCACTTTTATATTTTACTCATGCAATATATAAATCCACCCTTAGTGTATAACTATTTTTGTATGTTTTATGTACTAAATATTATTCATAAAATTTTGATGGACACATTTACGTATGTATTAATTATTTTAAATATTAATAATTAAAATAATAAAATTAAAATAAGTAACAAAAAGAAGGGTTTGTGGCCATATAGGGTATACCGTATTTAAGTTATATAAGTTTTATAAAATGAGTTTATCTCATGTTTTTAAGTAAAATTTAATATTACAGATGAAAAATCATATAAATATATGAGTAAACTTTTATTGTAAAATATTATTTATTTAATTTGAGTTATTATTGTAACATTATAAAATAAGTATATTTTTAACGAGAAAGATTAATTGAACTTTCAATACTATAAAGTCGATAATAAATATCATCAAATCATATGAAAATTCATATATTTAAATACTTTTATCTGTTCTTTAAATTCACACAGTTGAATTCATTTCAAAAACTCTAAAAATAGATGTATTAACCCTATAAAATATACTAATTAGATACCTTTTAGAATATATCAGGTTTTTATGTAAAGAAAATTTCATGATAGTGAGAGAGAGAAAGATATTGAGAAAGATAAATAGGTGGTTCAGACACAAATATGAAAGTAGTGAAATAAATAATGAATAGATAGATTGATTAGACTTTTTTTATTAGATAATTTTACCTAAGTTTTGATAAAACTACATTAAAATAACTCTCAACCCATTCATCCCGCTTTATAATAGAGATTAATGATAAATTTGAGTTAATTACGTGGTATGACGTTTTTTTAATTTAAAAAAAAGAATAATTTTGTATTTTATGTTTTTGTCAAAAATGCATCAGTCAAAGTATAACTTTTTACTTAAGTTAAAAATATTTTTAAATCCAAATTTTATACTTTAAGAGTACTGCCAGAGAATAATCAAATACTAAAATAATTTTATTTTTAACTTAAAATCATTTTAGTCTACTTAAAAATTCCTCTAAACAAACTCTAATTATATTTAGTCTATATTTGGTTACATAGTGTTTGAAGTTTTGTTACGTTTGCAAGTCAAAACGTATTTAAAATCTTATTTGTTTATCAACGACTTATTTTACATATAATTTATTTAACTCATAAATATAGTGTTTCAAATTCAAAATAACGCATCAAAAATAATCACTTCTACTTACAATTATATGATCTTTTTTTTTGCTAAATTATTATATAGTAATTATTGACTTTTGAAATATTTTCAAACTCATAATTAAGATTACTTATTAAAATTATGAAATAATAAAATTATAATAAATAATTTTTTTAAATAATTTTAAATTTATATTATTGTATTAATTAAAATTAAAAGAATTTATATTTATTTTAAATTTAAAAATCTTTTAAATTAATTTAAAAAAATTAATAATGGTCAAATAATATGAGAGAGAGAGAGAGAAAGAGAGAGAGAGAGAGTGATACATTTGAAAATTGAAACACTATAAAGGTTGCGTAGCTGAAAAAAGCTTCACAAAGAGTTCAATTGGCTCACGTTTTATAATATAATATGCAGCAGATAGGGATGATGGCGATTGGAGAGTATCCACGTCAATGCCACGTCTGGGTATCTAGGTGGGGGCAATCCTATATTTCTATACAACGTTGTCTGGATGTCCTTTCATTCCTACTTGCGGTGCTCCAAGTTGAGATCCACGTGCGTGACAAGCTAGGTGTGATGGTACTAAAATAAAGAAGAAAAAGGGTATAAACATAATTTAACACTAGCATGTTTAAGTAAAATAAATTATTATATTTAGGATAAAATTAAAAAAAATTGTATAGATGAATCGATCATCAAAAATAGAAGGTTTCATAAAATTTGTAGTGATTTTATAATATGAAAACCAAGATTTAAAGAGTCCTTATAGGGCGACCGGTGCTAACAATCGAGGACTCTTCTTCATTTTTTTTTTTTTTTATTCTACTTAAATCCTAAACTTTAAAACTAAATATTAAAACATTAAACCCTAAATTTTAAATTCTATTTTTTATATGTATTCAAATTACACCTAAATTATTGAATTCTATAAAAATTATTTTAATTTTTTTTTCTTTTAACTCCTAAACCCTAAACACTAAATCCTAAATCATAAACCCTAAACTCAAAATCCAAAACCCAAAATTTGAGTTAAAATAAATAATATTATTTTTTGGAGTTAAAAAAGAAGAAGAGAGAGAGGTCCGGTCACTAGCACCGGTCACCCTAAAATTATTCAGATTTAAATGCTAAAAATCAATAAATTTTAGCTAAGAAAAATTATAATGATTTTTCAACGTTGAGATAAAGTTTTTTTCATGTATTGAAATGGAATATAAGATATTTAAGAATGTTCTAGAAAATTAGTGGTTTATTATCCAATAGCAACATGTCATATATAAGTAATTTATGAGAAAATTAAGTATTTAAAATTTAGTATAATTAATTAAACAATTTTACCACGATAAATAATAATTTTCACCTACATTTACTTATTGTGGGCAATGAAATCGTACCTTATTTTGGTTAGGGTTTCGTGTTGGCTGAGCAGGAGAGAATTCCATGAAAAGTGTGAAATTGATTGATGGATTGAAGAGGGGAGAAGAACAGGTGAGCAATTACTCCAATGACACGTTTCAGAACTCTTAGAATTCGAAAACTTTGTTAGGGTAGCAGAGATTCTGTAAGACCCCAACTTTTATGAATAAAGATTAATTTCTCTCGAAATATATTTTTGAATATTATGGTGTGGATATATAATATAATGTTATAGTTGTGGGTAATATTTATAAATTTTTCAAAGTAAGCAAGTAGTTATATAATATTCGATTGGTGGGAATATTCGCTTTTTAACAGGAATATTCGTGCGACGGCATAATCATCGGTTGATTCTACAACGGAAGTATTGTCGTAGTTAGAAAATGACATAATTATCTTTTATAAAAATAACTATTGAAGTGTTATCGTTAAAACCGTTAAACTACCCTAGTAGTAAAAGTATGCGATGTCTGCCGTGGTTGCGTAGTAGCACACGATATTGGTTATTGATGCTTACGTGAGAAGTCACTCGGTATACTCAATTATTGCTACACGATAATTGCGCATCATATCTCTCATATTATTGATTCAATTATTGTCACAAGATTATCTCGCATAATATGTTATATTATTAAATCAATAATTGAGACGACGTAATTATTCATATTATTAAATTGCAATATTTATAATGTCAGAAGTTCATTATTGAGAGGTTTGGTCATCTAATCAATTGCGGCAATAAGGAGAAATCATATCGGAAAGCCCCTCTTTCCTGTGAACGACCCCTCTTTCCCTGGAACGACCTGGTTGTTAAATATTTTGAGTTATAATATTAATGATGAATAAGTTCGTGTTGATTAAAGATGAAATTGATGGTTCCATTATGTTGGAATTATTAGTGTTAGTGAAAATCGACATTTATTTCGATATTAATTGATGTTTGGAAGTTTTACTGACCAGTCGGGTAATTAATCGGATAAATGAATAATTAATTGCTATTACTTCACATGATTATAACTATTTGTTCACATGTGTGTATTATTGATTCACATTCTTGTAATATTAGGGGAGTTAAAAGATTGATAATACTTGCATGACTAAGTTAAAATAGAGGTATAGATGTAGAATCTTTATCATAATTCAGTATTTTCACATGATTATAACTATTGATTCACATGATTGAACTATTTATTCACATTATTTACTATTAGGGAGGTGGTGCGAGTTTGATAATACTTGCGGACTAAATTAAAATGAATAAAAGAGGAAGGTATTATCTTTGTAATATTTCGAGCCTAAAACGCATGCGATTATCGAAACTATATTTTCCTATAAATAGAAGCTCATTCTTCCTTCATTTCTCACCAATTCACAAAAGCTATAGAGCAATTATTATAGAGAGAAATTATAGAGAAAAAGAAGAAGAGAAGTTTCTACCTCACTATTCCAATATCCAGTTTCTTCTAAGGTAAGGGGTATTATTCTTTCATATTCATGAAGAGAGTTATTTTCTTTCAATACTCGTAAGAGTTGTTATTCCATTCTTTATTATTATGTTGGAATAACCTGTAAGACCCCAACTTTTATGGAGAAAGATTAATTTCTCTCGAAATATATTTTTGAATATTATGGTGTGGATATAATATAATGTTATAGTTGTGGGTAATATATACAAATTTTGCAAAGTAAGCAAGTAGTTATATAATATTCGATTGGTTGGGAATATTCGCTTTAATAGGGAATATTAAATGACGACGGCATTTAATCATTAGTGGACCCCACAATGTAAGTATTGTCGTAGTTAGAAAATGGCATAATTATCTTTTATAAAAATAACTATTTGAAGTGTTACCGTTAAAACCGTTGAACTACCCTAGTAGTAAAAGTGCATGAATACTGGCATTGGTTGCATAAGAACCACAATATTGGTTATTGATGCTTACGTGAGAAGTCACTCGCTTATACTCAATTATTGCTCTGATGAATTCTTTGCATCATATCTCTCGTATTATTGATTCAATTATTGTCACGATATCATCTGCATAATATGTTATATTATTAAATCAATAATTGAGACGACAAAAGTTATTTATATTATTAAATTGCAATATTTACAATGTCTAGAAGTTCGCAACGATGAGAGGTTTGGTCATCTAATTGTGCACCAATAAGGAGAAATCCTTATCGGAAGGCCCTCTTTCCGGGAACGACACGTTGTTAAATATTGTGAGTTATAATATTAATGATGAATAAGTTCGTGTTGATTAAAGATGGAATTGATAGTTCCATTGTGTTGGAATTATTAGTGTTAGTGGAAATCGACATTTATTTTGATATTAATTGATGTCTGGAAGTTTTACTGACCGGTCGGGTAATTAATCGGATAAATGAGCAATTAATTGCTATTAATTCACATGATTATAACTATTTATTCACATGTGTGTACTATTGATTCACATTCTTGTACTATTAGGAGAGTTGGTGCAAGTTTGATAAACTTGCATGACTAAGTTAAAAATAGAGGTATAGATGGAGGTACTATACTGTAATTCATATTTACACATGATTATAACTATTAATTTACATGATTGAACTATTGATTCACATTATTTACTATTAGGGGAGGTGGTGAAAGTTTGATAATACTTGCAGGACTAAATTAAAAATGAAAGAAAAGTTGAAGGTATTGTACTGTAATATTTCGAGCCCCAAAACGTGCTTTATCGAAACTATATTTTTTTCTATAAATAGAAGCTCATTCTTCCTTCATTTCTCACCAATTCACTAAAGCTTTAGAGCAATTATTATAGAGAGAAATTATAGAGAGAAAGAAGAAAAGAAGTCTGCTACATCACTATTCCAATATCCAGTTTCTTCTAAGGTAAGGGGTATTATTTCTTTCGTATTCATGAAGAGAGTTTCTGTTATTCCATTCTTTATTATTATGTTGGAATAACCTGTATATGTGAAGTACTGCATACATGGTGAAATTCTTCATTATTTCATTCTTTATTATTCGGTTGGAATATCACATGCATGCGGATTACGCTTAGACTGGTTTATCTTCTTTATTATTTTGTTGGAATAACACGTCTGCATGCGGTCTATCGCATGTATGGTGAATTCTTCATTATTCCATTCTTTATTATTACATTGGAATATCACATGCTGCATGCGGATTACGCCTGACACTGGTTCCATTCTTTATTATTCTGTTGGAATAACTTTTATGCAATGCGGCCTCATTGCATGTATGGTGAATTTTCTATTTTTCCATTCTTTATTATTCATTAGAATATCCTCGTCTGCATGCATGATTACGCTTTAGACTGGTTCCATTCTTTATTATTACATTGGAATAACTTTGTTTGTGCTGCGATACATCGCATTTACGGTGAATTCTTCATTATTCCATTCTTTATTATTCATTGGAACATCCGCACTGCAAGGTATTACGCATGACACAGTTCCATTCTTTATTATTCTGTTGGAATAACTCGCCTACATGTGGATTATTCCATGCATGGTGAATGATCCTTCGCATTCATTCCTTATTAAATTGTGGAAATGATCTGTCTACGTGGATTATCGCATGGCGGGTAAAAATTCATTTGCAGTTTCATATATTCTATGATACTCATTTGGTTAAAGTTTTGGCTTCTATACTCCATAAAATTAGTGGAATATCCTTGATATTTAAGCTTCATCCAGTATCTTTTCATGGAAATATTCTTCCGAGCATTCTCGAATTTTACTCCACAAAAAGTATCGTGTTGACAATTTGGGCGTTATTGATTTCCGATAAATTAAATTATAAATATTTAAAATTTATCCTTGAACTTGTTTTATTGAATTATTATGTCATTGTCATCATCCTCATGCTTAGATTATGATTAAAGTCATCTTTGGCTTACATGCATAGATGGACTTGGTATATTATGACCAGGGATTTTTCGATATAATCATGACCGTAATGTGACGAATGATGTGGTAAAAGTCCTCATTGGCCTGTAGTTCATTGGTGGGCCATTGTTGGTATGATTATGACCGAGGATTATTTGGTTTAATCATGCCCATTGATGATTACATGAATATCCTCGGCCGTGGTGCGAGGATGATGTGGTTTATTTATTAAAATCGAGTCTCAAATAATAAAGTTGATGAAAGTCTTTTTAAATCATAGAAAACAGTAGATATCATGCTCTACTTGACTCTTCTAATGGATTGCTTATTCCGCTGCAGTTAAACTTGATGTCTATTGTATTTTATCAGTTTAACATTGTTGAAGGCTAATGATAATTTATTCTGCATTATCTTAGTCATAATATTTCTTCTTTGGGCTAGTTGAGCTCACCCGCTTTTTTTCACCGTTCTCTTGAAATGAGAATATAGCCGGGACGGAGTCTGGGAACGGAGTGACGGTCCAGATGATAGCATTAGTAGTCCTCACTATTCTATTAAATAGTGTGACAATAAATGTAATGAGGACTCCTTTGAGTGTGGATATTGTCTAGATGACAATATTCTTATTAAAACTCTCAGTTTATGTTTTATCGTATTTTACACGACAGTTGTATTATTAAGTTGTATTTGAATTTTGTACCATGTATTTGGTGACTCAAGATGGGTGATGTATACCTATTTTGGGGGGTCACATAACCTATCTATGCGAAGTACCACATACATGGTGAAATTCTTCTTTTTATTCCATTCTTTATTATTACTCGTTGGAATAACTTTTGTCTGCATGCGGCCTATCGCATGCACGTGAATTCATTGTTATTACATTCTTTATTATTCGCTTGGAATATCCTCATGCATGTGGATTACGCATGACCGGTTCCATTCTTTATTATTCTTTTGGAACATCCAATGCACATGCGGATTACGCATGACACGTTCCATTCTTTATTATTTTGTTGGAATATCACATGCATGCGGATTCACGCATTTACCCTGGTTCCATTCTTTATTATTACGGTAGGAATAACTCATCGTCATGGAGGTCTATCGCATGCACGGTGAATTCTTCTATTATTCCATTCTTTATTAATCATTTGGAATAACTTTTATACATGTGGATTACCGCATGCGTGGTGAATGATCCTTCATATTCATTCCTTGTTAAATTGTGAAAATGATCTCATCTCACATGGATTACTGCACGGCGATTTAAATCCATTTGCGGTTTCATATATTCTATTATACTCGGTTGGTTAAAGTTTTGACTTTTATACTCCATGAAATTAGTAGAATATCTTGGATATTTACGCTTCATCCAAAGATCTTTTCATGGAAATATTCTTACGAGCATTCTTGAATTTTACTCCACAAAAAGAAGTATCATGTCGACAATTTGGGCGTTATTGATTTCTAGATAAATTAAAATTATAAATCTTTAAAATTTATCCTTGAACTTGTTTTATTGAATTATTATGTCATTGTCATCATCCTCATTGCTTATATTGTGATGAAAGTCATCTTTGGCTTACGTCATGTAGATGGACTTGGTATGATTATGACCATGGATTATTCGGTATAATCATGACCTGTAATGTAATAAATGATGTGGTAAAAGTCCTCAGTGGCCTGTAGTGCATTAATGGACAATTTTTGGTATGATTATGACCAGGGATTATTTGGTATAGTCATGACCATTGATGATTTAATGAATATCATTGGCCCGTAGTGCAGGGATGACTCGATGATGTGGTTTATTTATTAAGCTGAGTTTCAGCGATAAAAATTGATGAAGACATTTTAAATCATAGAAGATAGTAGATATCATGCTCTACTTGACTCTTCTAATGGATTGCTTATTCCACTGCAGTTAAACTTGATGTCTATTGTATTTTATCAGTTTAACATTGTTCAAGACTAATGATAATTTATTCTGCATTATCTTAGTCATAATATTTCTTCTTGGGCTAGTTGAGCTCACCCTTTTGCTTTCATTGTTCTCTTGAAATGAGAACGTAGTCTGAATAGTCGGGGAGCGGAGTGATGGTCCGAGATGGTGTATTAGTAGTCCTCACTATTCTATAAAATAGTGTGACAATAAATGTAATGAGGACTCTATTTGAGAGTGGATATTTTCTAGAAGGCAACATTCTGCTTAAACTCTCACTATGTTTTGTCGATATATATCTACCGGTTGTATAATTAAGTTTGTATTTGTATTACGTACCATGTATTTGGTAACTCAAGATGGGTGATGTATACCTATTTTGGGGGCGTCAAAGTTGGTATCAAAGCTTAGGGATATGATCCCCGGTGAGATGTGAGACAAGAACTAAAAGGGGAGACGAGAATTCCTTCGCTAGTATGACCTACCTAAGTTTATTTGGTATTTAATTGGTGGATTCGAGTATAGGAATAATATGTGATATGATAATTAACCCTTGTTTTGTGGCGGATTTGAAAATGGCATCCGAAAATGTTGAGATAAGCAATGAAGCACATGAGACCGTTGAGTCACCACAGATTAATACCCAGGATAATGTGCAACAGGAAGACAATAATCCTCAGGTGAACAACAACGATCAAATGATGAACGATGGGATGTTTAGAGGTTTTATGCAATTCATGCAACATCAGGCAAATGCGGCTCCTATCCAAAATACAGGTGGAAACACTGATAACTCTCAAACGGTCACCGCTAAGCAGTTCAAGGAGCTGGGACCACGTGGATAAAGCAGATCAACAAGATATTTAATTTTTTGGGATGCTCCGAGGAGCAAAAGGTTCCTTGCCACCTTCATGTATTGCTGCGAGGAGATTCATCGGTGGAAATCTATAAAGCATACTCAACCTGCCGCACTGAAGATGTCTTGGGAGAAGTTCCAAGAACTGTTCAACGACAAGTACTTTCCTGAAAGTATTTGTCACATGAAGAAGGTAGAGTTCATTAAGCTAGAGCAAAACAATATGACCATGGCGCAGTACGAAGCTAAGTTTGCCGAGTTATCTCGGTTTGCATCCCACTTGGTTGATAATGAGGAGAGAATGACGTGGATGTTTCTAAGAGGTTTGAAACCCGAGATACGTCAATACCTTATCTCTTATAAACTGTGTTTGTATTCAGATGTTGTGAATAGGGCTCAGTTATTGGAGCGCGATAATGAGTTAACCCAACCAAGAGAGAGCAGACGACAAGTCAATAATACCAGTGGTAGCAGTCATCGAAGCGGTGACAACAAACGTGAAGGGAATCAACATGCTAGAAATGGTAATTACTTCAGTGGTAATCATGGGCATGACAATAAGAGTGGGCATTTCAAGAAGAGGAGATTCAATAATGATGGAAAGACGTCAGCACCAACACCTGTTTTTAAGGAAGGAGAACGACCACCGGTCGTATGTTACAAATGTGGAGGGGAAGGATAAGTCCAAACTGCACGATGTAGTCCAAAACATGTTATAATTGTGGAAAAGAAGGTCACCTAGCCCGATTTTGTCGTGCACCAAAGTCAAGTCCTGCTGGGATGGAGACATCAAAGGGTGTCCCAAACAAGATAAAACTGGTAGTTCAAGGGAGAGCGTTTGTCGTAACCTCCCAAAAAGCGAGGAATCCGAACGAGGTGATCACGGATAAGCTAATCATAAACTCTAGCGAAGTTTATACTTTATTTGATACCGGTTCTACCCATTCCTTTATTTCTCCTACTTGCGCTCAACGTTTAAATTTGACTCTGGAGAAATTAGACTTTGACTTATCTGTTGAAACTCCGTTGGGAGAAACCTTCATTACATCCACGGTTTATAAGTCTTGTTTGATTCAAATCGATAATCGCATACTACTTCGTCGATCTTATTTCCTTAAAAATACTTGCATTTGATGTGATTTTAGGGATTGATTGGTTAACTACTCATCATACTAAAATCGATTGTTTCATATTCCTAACCAACCTATTATGCGAATTCAAGAAACCAAACCACTAAAATCAATCACTATCATATCAAGTCATAAAGCTATTCGTTTATTGAAAAATAGATGTCAAGCTTTCTTAGCCCATGTCACAGATTTAAATAAAAATACGTCAGATTTGAATGATATTTCTATTGTTAATAAATTTCCCGACATATTCCCCGAAGAACTTCCCCGGCCTACCCCAGGCGTGAAATTGAATTTTGTATTGACCTTGAATCCCATTAAAACCCATTTCCAAAGCCACTTCGGGTAATATTTACAAATTTTACAAAGTAAACAAGTGGTTATATAATATTCGATTGGTGGGGAATATTCGTTTTAACAGAAATATTCGCATAACCAAGACAATCATTGGTGGAACCCACAACTAAGTATTATCGTAGTTAGAAAATGACATTATTATCTTTTATAAAAATAACGGCGAAGTGTTATCGTTAAAAGCCGTTAAACTACCCAGGTAGTAAAAAATACAATGTACGCGTGGTTGCATAGTAGCACATGGTATTGGTTATTGATGCTTACGTGAGAAGTCACTCAGTTATACTCAATTATTGCTACCGTAATTGTTGCATCATATCTCTCATATTATTAATTCAATTATTGTCATAGTATCATCTGCATAATATGTTATATTATTAAATCAATAATTGAGACGACAAAGTTATTTATATTATTAAATTGCAATATTTACAATGTCTAGAAGTTACATCGAGGAGAGGTTTGGTCATCTAATTGCGCGCCAATAAGGAGAAATCCTTATCGGAAAGCCCCCTCTTTCCTGGGAACGACCTGGTTGTTAAATATTGTGAGTTATAATATTAATGATGAATAAGTTCGTATTGATTAAAGATGAAATTGATAGTTCCATTGTGTTGGAATTATTAGTGTTAGTAGAAATCGACATTTATTTTGATATTAATTGATGTCTGGAAGTTTTACTGACCAATCGGATAATTAATCGGATAAATGAGCAATTAATTGCTATTAATACACATGATTATAACTATTTGTTCACATGTGTGTACTATTGATTCACATTCTTGTAATATTAGGGGAGTTGGTGTAAGATTGATAATACTTGCATGACTAAGTTAAAAATAGAGGTATAGATGTAGGTACTATACTGTAATTCGTATTTTCACATGATTATAACTATTGATTCACATGATTGAACTATTTATTCACATTATTTACTATTAGGGGAGGTGGTGCAAGTTTGATAATACTTGCGGGACTAAATTAAAATGAAGAAAAGAGGAAGGTATTATAATTTGTAATATTTTGAGCCCCAAAACGTGCAATTATCGAAACTATATTTTCCTATAAATAAGCTCATTCTTCCTTCATTTCTCACCAATTCACAAAAGCTATAGAAGCAATTATTATAGAGAGAAATTATAGAGAGAAAGAAGAAGAGAAGTCTACCTCACTATTCCAATATCCGCTTTCTTAAAGGCAAGGGTATTATTCTTTCAGATTCATGAAAAAAGTAATTTTCTTTCAATACTCCTAAGAGTTGTTATTCCATTCTTTATTATTATGTTGGAATAACCTATCTATGCGAAGTACCACATACATGGTGAAATTCTACTGGTATTCTATTCTTTATTATTCTATTGGAATAACTTTTATGCATGCGGCCTATCGCATGCCCGTGAATTCTCAAGTTATTACATTCTTTATTATTTTGTTGGAACATCCTGTCTGTGCAGATTACGCATAACCTGGTTCTATTCTTTATTATTTTGTTGGAATATCCCGTCTGTGCGGATTACGTATGACCTGGTTCCATTCTTTATTATTCATTGGGAATAACTCGTCTGCATGCGGTCTATCGTATGCTCGGTGAATTCTTCTCATTATTCCATTCTTTATTATTCATTGGAATAACTCGCTCATGTGGATTACCGCATGCATGGTGAATGATCCTTCGTATTCATTCCTTATTAAATTATGGAAATGATTTGTCTCACGTGGATTACCGCATGGCGAGACGAAAATCCATTAGCAATTTCATATATTCTATTATACTCGATTGGTTATAGTTTTGGCTTCTATACTCCATGAAATTAGTAGAATATCTTGGATATTTACGCTTCATCCAATATCTTTTCATGAAAATATTCTTCTTCGAGCATTCTTGAATTTTACTCCACAAAGAAGTATCATGTTGACAATTTGGGCGTTATTGATTTACGGATAAATTAAAATTATAAATCTTTAAAATTTATCCTTGAACTTGTTTTATTAAATTATTATGTCATTGTCATCATCCTCATGCTTATATTGTGATGAAAGTCATCTTTGGCTTACGTCGTATAGATGGACTTGGTATGATTATGACCGAGGATTATTCTTGTATAATCATGACACAGTAATGTAATAAATGATGTGGTAAAAGTCCTCGATTGGCCTTTAGTGCATTGATGGACGCTTTTTGGTATGATTATGACCGAGATTATTCTCGTATAGTCATGACCATTGATGATTTAATGAATATCCTTGGCCGTAGTGCGTGGGGATGACTCGATGATGTGGTTTATTTATTAGTCGAGTTTCAAATGATAAAAATTGATGAAAACATTTTAAATTATAGAAGATAGTAGATATCATGCTCTACTTGACTCTTCTAATGGATTGCTTATTTCATTGCGTAGCTAAACTTGATGTCTATTGTATTTTATCGCTTTAACATTGTTCAAGACTAATGATAATTTATTCTCGCATTATCTTAGTCATAATATTTCTTCTTGGGCTAGTTGAGCTCACCCTTTTGCTTTCATTGTTCTCTTGAGAAATGAGAACGTAGCGTGAATAGTCGTGAGCGAGAGATGGACCGAGATGGTGTATTAGTAGTCCTCACTATTCTATAACATAGTGTGACAATAAATGTAATGAGGACTCTATTTGAGAGTGGATATTGTCTAGAAGACAACATTCCTGTTTAAACTCTCAGCTATATTTTGTTGTATATTACACGACGGTTGTATAATTAAGTTTGCATTTGTATTCTGTATCATGTATTTGGCGACTCAAGATGGGTGATGTATACCTATTTTGGGGGCGTCACAGATTCAGAGAGCCTTCTTGAATGCTTTAGGTTGAGAGAGAATGTCCAATTCTTCAAGTCCTCCCAAAGTTCTAGAGTCAAAAAGTCCAAAGAGAGGTACAAGCTCCCAAAAGTCCCCTCCTTCATAGAATATAAAGGGTATTTATAGACTTTCCTAGAAACTATTCACATGCCAAGCATATGTCCTCAGGGAAATTTCACATAAAATCATTTAGTGATCAGAATAATGCCCAAATAGTCCTGTCCTTCTAGCCACCAATCCAATTTCTCAATATATTCCCAAAATGAGTTGTCTCTACGTGTCTTCTGCCTCGGGACACGTGGAGGATTCTCTCAGGTCTTGCTTCTTTATTTCTGACTCTTCCGTCTTTTCATTTAATCATGATGTTTACCCTAATTTATGCATTTAATTCAATTAGATCAAGTGAACCCTACTTTATACTTGGGCCCACATTTTCCCCCTGCGCGAGAGTCACGCCTTTGGAGTGACGATCATGAAAAATACTTCAACTCTTTGAATCCTGTTTCAAATTTCTAAAAAATCCGCGGAGTTCGATGTTGCATGCCTCGAAAATAAAAGAAATCCTAGAAGGGGGAACCCCTAAGGGAGCTCTCTCGGGATATCTTGGGACATCTTTTATCAAACCTTTCAAAACCTTGTTTATATATATATATATATATATATATATATTGATGGGAATTGCATATTAAAATTTGATAGTGAAAGTAAGTAAATATGCTTATGTGTAAAGTGTGACGCCCCCAAAATTGGTATACATCACCTATTCTGAGTCGCCAAATACATGGTACAGAATACAAATACAACTGAAAGTAATATGCACACAAGCCAATCATGTTTGATGATAAAGCATATACTTTGTAACAATCTTATTCATTTATTAATAAAAAGTATTAATTTATTAAAGGCTTTTAATTATCTACATGATCTTTGTTTTATAATATGTGATAAACCCATAGTTTTAAGCAATGCTTTTAGAATAATGATGATGATCATTCTAATGAGATCTAAATTCTAAGAAAGCTTAAAACTAAAATAGTTCCCAATCATTGGATTACTAAATTGGGGATTAGTGAATCCTGATAGATTGGTACATACGTTGCTTGCTTTCGATGGATGAGGATGATTGATCTCATGATCATTTGTGTGGAGACACTAAAGCAAGTATGTAGGTGCTTATTAGAGAATAAGTTCATCGAACGTGGCTCGCTAAGGAATACCTAATGGAGTTTTACTTGCTCGTCAATAGGAATTCCTCAGTAGTGATAGTAGTCTGATGATCCTTGGACTTGAGATCATCATAGTATCTTGTGTATGATGAGTTATACTTTGACTTATTCCTTAAGACCCTTAGGGTATATCAAAGGGTATGCTTGGGTATAATAAGTTTTACATGGAGATAATGTATGATCAATAAAGAATCTATCACTTATTAAAAGAAGAGAATGTCCTATGTGATTCGATAAATGACAACCCAAAGAGTCCTTGGCGGCGTGTAATGAAATTAGAAAGGAGTTTCTAATTTGTATTATTTGAGTTGTGCATTTAAGAATAGAAATACATATAATTAAATAAAATAAGACTTGACATAGAATTCCATGTCTTATATTTAATTGGGACATCAGATGGTGGAAGGATTGAATCAGATGGTAACTATTTACTCAAAGGTTCTTTTATGATTAATGTTGAAATCTATATTATCTGGAAAAGTCGTTGATCGCTAGGGAGGCTTATCCTTATTGTAGAATAAATATTATTTATTTAAATAAATTAATTATTTAATTTATTTATTTAAATAAGATTAGAATTGTTCTAATTGATTTATTCACAACCTAGGTTAATATGGAGAACCTAAAGGGTCACACCATAAAAGGAAGAATAACTATTTAAGAAGTTAATGGCATAATCGTAATAATATATTAAGTATATTTAATTTAATCTATGGTGATAGAATAAATTAAATAGCTTAATATTTATTATTTAATATTTTAGAAATATTAAATATAAATTAATAAGAGGAGTCTTATTAATATTATTACAATTATTATTATTTTAATTTCTAAAAGAGTTTAGGAATTAATTTAATATAAGTACTCTCATTTATTCCTAATTGGATTAGGAAGGAAAATTAGTTAAAGGAGTTTAATTAATTATCCCTAATAAGATTAGGGAGCTTAATTAATTAAAAGAATTTAATTAATTAAATAAATCCCAATTCCTTAATTGTTAAGGTGGGTTGCCCACATCTATAAATAAGAGGAGTCTTATTATGGGTGATGGATGGAGGTTGTTGACTTTTTCAACATACGACATAATTTCAATTTGTTGGAGAGTACGTTCTTTTCTATAGAGATAGAAAACTAGGGTTTGAGCCAATACCCCTTTCTTGAATTCTTATTATTCCTTGGTGGATCACCTCTAGAGGCCAAACATATGGGTGGCTAACGTTGATCAAAGGAAGGAACCAAACCCTGGATTCAAGTTGAACGCGAAAGGATTTGGAGGTGAACTTGTACCTGAGGAAGCTCGATCTTCAAGGGTATGATTTTATTCTTTATCTTTTCGTTTAATTAATAATTATGCATAAAGGGTGATTCGGGTATATGGTTTGTAAAATTTTTAAACTCTGATTTTACACGCTTCCGCTTAATTTATGCAATATGATTGCGCCCATGAATTTTACAAACCTAACAGTGGCATCAGAGCCAAACCTTTATGTAAATTATTAATTATTTTAATTTAATATCTATATTGATATGTGTTTAGAATAATTTAATTGGACATAATTTTATTGAATAAAATTTATTTAAAAAAAAAAAAAAAAAAAAGGATAGCAAGATTCTTGGAATGGCCACGTGCTTCCTTTTTTTTAATTTTAAAGCAGCAACTTTACATGCATATATATATATATATATATATATATATATATTAGATATATTATCTCCCACGTGATTACGCCAAATAAAGGAAATTACATGAAGTCCTAGGTTTTTTTTGAAAAAAGGTTCACGTGATTTCTAATGAAGTCCTATTTATTGTTAATATATATATATATTTTATATTATATATAAAATATATATATTACCGTAATATTATATATATATATATATATATATATATATATATATATTTTAATAATTTTATAATTAAAATAAAAGTTTTATTTTAATCTTGAAATAAAGGTTTATTTTAATATTAAAATAAAGTAGTTTATTTTAATTTTAAAAATTAGGATTTCATGCTAACTAATTAGAGATGGAATTGGATTCCATGATAACTAATTGGAGTTGAAATTGGATTCTATGTTTCCTTAAATAAAGGAGTTTATTTAGATATGAAATAAGATTTCATGTTGTTCAAAATAAAGGAGTTTATTTGTGAATAGGAAAGAGAATCCATGTTTCCTTAAATAAAGGAGTTTATTTAAATATGAAATAAGATTTCATATTATTCAAAATAAAGGAGTTTATTTGTGAATAGGAAAAATCTGCGTTTCCTTTAAATAAAGGAGTTTTATTTTTTACATGGAATTGGATTCCATAATTAATTAAAATAAAGGAGTTTATTTTGATTAAAGATTTTGATTAAAATAAAATAGTTTATTTTATTCAAAATTGGATAAATTAAAATAAAATAGTTTTATTTTGATTTAAATTTGGATTAAAATAAAGGAGTTTATTTTGATTCAAAATTAGATTTTATACTAACTAAATTTGCCCATTAAATGATATCAATATATATATTAAATGTTTATTATTCATGAGATGAATGTTATTTATTTATTGATCATATGGTGATGTGTATGATAATAAAATGGGATTGATTATGGACTATTGAATTAATATGATTGGATTTTATTTTAGTTGGATGCATGAATGTATGAGTTTTTATTAAATGGGGTCTGCATGAACCTCGCCTTCTCTAATTTTTCCGAATGTAAATTCTATCTCCTCCTATGTACTTCCCTCGATCACGATCAAGGTTTCTATTTATTTTAAATAGTTTTGTAATAGGAATAGTTAGAATTAATTTTGAAAAATTGGAGATCGAGGAGCAAGGAGCTTGAAGACCTTGCTTGTAATAGAGCCCGGTTTAAAATGTAATAGTTATATTTAAATATTATTTCTTGCACCCCTAGGGTTTGACCTTTTGGTTCACTTGGTGGCTCTAGTGAACCAAACTAGAATAAAAGTCCATAATCAATCCAGGTAGAATATAGTATTCTATATGTGTATGCTTATACTATATATATATATATTATATGCAAACATGCTTCGCATGTTAATTAATATAACGCGTATTTTATATATATATATGTATGCTCGCTAAAACAAGATGAGACAAATTAATAACAAACCCCTCAAATTTTATATTAAGTCCTAAGCGTTCAAAGATATTTGGAATATCGAACGTCAGCTTTCTAACATGATAAAAGTTAATAGAGTATTAAATATTTAATATGAGTTTGTTGTGTCACCACAAGGCAAGTATTAAGTATTTAAGATGTTAATTTATCACATTTGATGCTTATAAAGAAAATTGAACAATATTGTTTTGTTGTGTCACCACAAGGATGATATTTTTCTTTTTGAATATATGGAGTGCTAGGTCGGACTTAACTTGGATAATTTTGATTCGGATGTGCCACCACTGATCAAAAATAATCTAAGAGGCAAAAAGAAAAGGAGTTGCATAGTTGATGTAATTGACAAAAGTTGTCTACCTATTTATTTATATATAGTTTGTTGTGTCACCACAAGGCTATATACATTTGAAATGGGATCCTTATTCTCACTAGCAAATATTTAATTAGATTTTGCCGAACTATATAAGTGAGGTAATATAGTTTGAAGAAAATAGTGGGAGATACCAATTTAAAACAAGACCTAAATTATTTCTAATTAATAAAAGAATGTATGTTAAAATGTTGTTAATTACAAATTCATTTACGAAATTTTACAATGTCTAAATTACTATCATCAAGGAAGCATATTAGATGCTATTTAATCGGATCAATTAAACGGATTGGTTAAGGAATTTGAGAATAGTTCTCATAGTGAAAAAGCTATCTTATGTCCTTAATCGCCTATCCTCACGCAATGGTTGCGAATAATGCCTCGAGAAGACATTGCTACTTTTAGAAAGTGGCAAGATGATGCACGATTGGCTCAATGCATCATGCTCGCATCCACGAAAGTAACGAGCTTCAAATCGGCGATGAAACTATGGATGTTTCTTATATTCCCGCACATCAAGTAGTTGATGGTGAGGAAAGTAGGGGTCGATAGATATCGATATCTAAGGAGCTCTTCCGATCTAAAATGGTCAATGGCACTATAGTACGCATAAAAAGGATCTTAACATAATCAATTTGATTGATCAATTAGACAACAGTTTTATCTTGGATGGCGAGTTGAGCCAAGATTTGATCTTGCACTCACTCCCTGGACTCCTTTCACAATTGTTGTGAATTTTCATATGAACAAGCTAGATATCGCCTCATTGATTTGCTTAACATGTTGAAAATATTGAGAGTGACTTTCCAACCAAGAAAAACAAAAGTCTTCTTTGGTAGGGGCCAAAGGATCTTTTGAAAAGAAGAACGATTCAAAGAAGGTAAATAGAAAGGCATAAACAAAGGATAATAAGAACAAAATCGTCTGATAGCAAAGGAGTTTGCTTCCACCGCAATAAGCTCGGACACCGGAAAGAAATCATGAGAAGCATCTTGCGAGGCTAACCAAAGAAGCTTAGTGAAGTTTCTACATAATACGCTTTTGTTCATGATTGAAATAAATTTTTCTTTAAGTCAAGGTTCTACTGGGTATTGGATAATGACTTTGGTTATCATAAATATAGATTTATGAAGGGACCAAATGCAGTAGAAAGCTAAACAAGTATAAGTAATCCTATGTGTGGGAAATGAAGCAAAGGTTGCAACATTAGCCATGTAAAACTTATAGTTTAAAGATCGCTACGCAAATCTATTAAGTCAATAAGTTGTTATTGTATTTTAGTTCTCGTTGAAAACATTATTTTAATTTTATTGTTGGACAATGAAATCTTTGGTATTATAATTAAGAACAATTGTTGTTCTATTTATAATAATAATGTTTTGTATAGAATCGAATATTACTTAATAAATTTTGTATACTGACTTACATGAAAATAATTTTGCATATTGAACAAATTAGTATAAGAAAAGGAGATGATCATTCAAAGAGTTGAATATATGTATTTGTTAAAATACAAGTGTGAATTATTTGAAAGGTTCAAAGAATTGAGGCGAAACAAATTGGCAAAGTATTAAGATTCTTTGATTAGATCAAGGAATAAATACTTGTGCAATAAGTTTCTAGATCATCTCAAATAGTTTTTCTCATAATGGACACATCCTGATACGCAATAATTGATTGATGTATCTGAATGAAAAATCATACCTTGTTGAACATGGTACGGTCCAAAATGATTTTACCGACATTCCAGTATCCTTCTGGGTAATGTCCTAGAAATGGCTGCATATCTAATAAAAGGTAACCTCAAAATCCAGCCCCAAGACTCCATAAAAGTTATGGACAGGGAGGATTTCTAATCTTAAGTATGTTAAGATAAGGGGTTGTCCAACTTATGTGAAAAGGTTTCGAAGGATAAGCTTGGGATAAAATTTGACAAGTGTCGATTTGTGGGACATCCTAAAGTAAGTTTAGGGTATATGTTCTATAATCCTGCTTAGTAAAAGGTGTTTATTGCGAAACATGCTGCCTTCTAAGATAAATGTGTTTATCATTGAAGGGGCTAGTGGGAGGATAATAGATCTTGAAGAGTTCAAGAACCACAAAACACTATAAGTCAAATAAGAGGAACACGTAGATGGACTTCCATTGTACCACAATTGAATCGTAAATCTTGAATATTACCAAGATACCGGAGGTATGGATTCATCATGGATGATGATGATGAGGTACACATCATAGAATATGATGATCCAGTTACATTCGATGAGGTAAGACTTCTAGGTGTGTACAAAGGGGACAATGGGAGCGCCGTGACATTCCTAATATTATATGTTGATATACTACTACGGATAAGGAATAACATACCAATGCTACAATCAAGAAAGATAAAGTTGTCTAAACATTCCTCCATGAATGGTTTGGGAAGAGTATCTTAATTGGGGATAAAATCTATACTGAGATAGATTTAAGAGGATGCTCGACTTAACTCAAGGAACGATATTCATTTGATGCTAAAGTCGTTTAGCATGGCAAACTCCAAGAGATGTCTCGTGTCGATGAGCTATGGAGTGTATCTCTTAATAGTCCCCACGGACTCACGAAAAGAGAGGTCGCATGAGTGATAATCATGTATGCAATGAAATGTACGAGACCTAATGTTGATCAGTCATATTATGGAGAAATTCACTACGAGTCGGTGAAAACATCTTAAAGTGCTTAACCCAAGCACTAAGGATGTGATCATATTCATGGTGGGTCTTAATTAAAACTAGAGGGCTTAACAGACTCCGCTTTTTCGAGATAGACCAAGACGATAGAAAAATCCACTTTAAGGTAAAGGGTTACCTTGAATAAGCAGTGGTGCGATGAATTGAAAGGTTCCAAACAAAGAAAGAGTTGTTGGTTTAGTGATAAAGACAAAGTATATAGCTATAAATGAAGTCGCAAGTTGATTGTTTGGATTAAAAGTTCATTACGTAACTAGAATAGTTCCTAAGTCTCATCTTGGATCTAAACATGTGTTGTGGCACTTTCATTTGATTATTAGAATCATTGAAAGATGGAAATCACTATAGAGATAGTGGACTCTCATGAACAACATTACATATCCATTAACTAAAGCTTATCCAACAACAGGATAATCGTCACTTAGAGAAGAAGAGTATAAGATACAATGGCGATTGGCTTTAGTGCAAATGGGAGATTGAAAGTAATATGCACACAAGCCAATCATGTTTGATGATAAAGCATATACTTTGTAACAATCTTATTCATTTATTAATAAAAAGTATTAATTTATTAAAGGCTTTTAATTATCTACATGATCTTTGCTTTTATAATATGTGATAAACCCGTAGTTTTAAGCAATGCTTTTAGAATAATGATGATGATCATTTCTAATGAGATCTAAATTCTAAGAAAGCTTAAAACTAAAATAGTTCCCAATCATTGGATTACTAAATTGGGGATTAGTGAATCCGGATAGATTGGTACATACGTTTAACTTGCTTTCATTGGATGAGGATGATTGATCTCACGATCATTTGTGTGGAGACACTAAAAGCAAGTATGTAGTGCTTATTAGAGAATAAGTTCAATTGAACGTGGCTCGCTAAGGAATACCTAATGGAGTTTTACTTGCTCGTCAATAGGAATTCTCAGAGTGATAGTAGTCAAGTGATCCTTGGACTTGAGATCATCATAGTATCTTGTGTATGATGAGTTATACTTTGACTTATTCCTTAAGACCCTTAGGGTATATCAAAGGGTATGCTTGGGTATAATAAGTTTTACATGGAGATAATGTATGATCAATAAAGAATCTACCACTTATTAAAAGAAGAGAAATGTCCTATGTGATTCGATAAATGACAACTCGGTGAGTCCTTGGCGAAAGCGAATGAAATTAGAAAGGAGTTTCTAATTTGCATTATTTGGAGTCAGGCATTTAAGAATCGAAATACATATAATTAAATAAAATAAGACTTGACAAGAATTCCATGCCTTATATTTAATCGAGACATTGTATGGTGGAAGGATTGAATTGTACGATGAACTATTTACTCAAAGGTTCTTTTATGATTAATGTTGAAATCTATATTATCCTAAAAGTCGTTGATCGCTGGGAGGCTTATCCCTATTGTAGAATAAATATTATTTATTTAAATAAATTAATTATTTAATTTATTTATTTAAATAAGATTAGAATTGTTCTAATTGATTTATTCACAACCTATAATATGGAGAACCTAAAGGGTCACACCATAAAAGGAAGAATAACTATTTAAGAAGTTAATGGCATAATCGTAATAATATAAAGTTAAGTATATTTAATTTAATCTATGGTGATAGAATAAATTAAATAGCTTAATATTTATTATTTAATATTTTAGAAATATTAAATATAAATTAATAAGAGAGTCTTATTAATATTATTACAATTATTATTATTTTAATTTCTAAAAGAGCTTAGGAATTAATTTAATATAAGTACTCTCATTTATTCCTAATTGGATTAGGAAGAAAAATTAGTTAAAGGAGTTTAATTAATTATCCCTAATAAGATTAGGGAGCTTAATTAATTAAAAGAATTTAATTAATTAAATAAATCCCAATTCCTTAATTGTTAAGGTGGGTTGCCCACATCTATAAATAAGAGGAGTCTTATTATGGGTGATGGATGGGGGTTGTTGACTTTTTCAACATACGACATAATTCCAATTTGTTGGAGAGTACGTTCTTTTCTATAGAGATAAAAAACTAGGGTTTGAGCCAATACCCCTTTCTTGAATTCTTATTATTCCTTGGTGGATCACCTCTAGAGGCCAAACATATGGGTGGCTAACGTTGATCAAAGGAAGGAACCAAACCGGTGGATTCAAGTTGAACGCGAAAAGGATTTGGAGGTGAACATGTACCGAGGAAGCTAGATCTTCAAGGGTATGATTTTATTCTTTATCTTTTCGTTTAATTAATAATTATGCATAAAGGTGATCCGGGGTATATGGTTTGTAAAATTTTAAACTCGATTTTACACGCTTAAACTAATTTATGCAATATGATTGCGCCTATGAATTTTACAAACCTAACAACAACTTAATTATACAACGATCGTATAAAATACTTACAACATAATCTAAGAGTTTTAATAAGAATATTATCATTTAGACAATATCCACACTCAATGGAGTCCTCATTACATTTATTGTCACACTATTTAACGTAATAGTGAGGACTACTAATGCTATCATCCGATCAGTTACTCTCGCTTCCCACTACTAGTCCGTAACGCTTTCATTTTCTAAAGAGAACAAAGGAAAGAAAGGGTGAGCTCAACTAACCCAAAGAAGAAATATTATGACTAAGATAATGCGAGAATAAATTATCGTTAGCCTTCAACAATGTTAAACCGATACAATATAACAAACATTAAGTTTAACTACGCAATGAACAAGCAATCCATTAAAAGAGTAAAGTAGAGAATAAAATCTACTATCTTTTATGATTTAAAAGGTTTTTCATCACTTTTATCGCTGAGACTCAGCTTAATAAATAATCCACATTATCCCTACACTATGGCCAAGGATATTCATTAGTATTACGACCACAAATTATCCATGCACTACGGGCCAAGGATATTCGTGTATTCATCAATGGTCATGATCATGCCAACAACTCATCCATCAATGCACTACTAGCCAATGAGGACTTTTACCACATCATTTGTAACATTACTTGGCCATGATTATACTTGGATTAATCCTCAGGTCATAATCATACCAAGTCCATCTATGCACTACACGTTACCAGATGACTTTCAACATAAAATAAACATGAAGATGATGATAATGATATAAGAATTCAATAAAACAAGTTCAAGAATTAATTTATCCAGAACTAATAACGTCCAAATTGTCAACATGATACTTCTTTGTAGAGTAAAATTCAAGAATGCTCGTAAGAATATTTCCATGAAAAGATATTTGGATGAAGCGCAAATATCAAGGATATTCCACTAATTTCATGGAGTATAAAGTCAAAACTTTAACCAATCGAGTATAATAAAGAATGGAATAACTAAAGAAATCACCGAGCATGCGATAAACCACACGAATGAAAAGTTATTCCAATAGAATAATAAATAATCGGAACCGGTGTCAAAGTAAAATTGCGCACCGGCGTAATATTCCAACAGAATAATAAAGAATGGAATAACAATAGAAATCAACATGCATGCGATAGATCAATGCATGCGGAGTTATTCAACGAGAATAATAATTAATGGAATCAAATTCGACGTAATACGCATCGACAAGATATTCCAATGAATAATAAATAACGGAACTGAAGTCACGTGCGTAAATACGCATGTGATATTCCAACAAAATAATAAAGAATGGAATAACGTAAGAATTTCACCATGTATGCGGTATTTGGCATGAAAAGTTATTCCAACATAATGATAAAGAATGGAATAACAGAAGAATTTCACCAAGTATAGGGTAGCCCGCGTATACAGGTTATTCTAACAGAATAATAAATAATGGAATAGCAGAAATTCTCTTCATGCATACAAAAGAAATACTACCCCTTACCTTATAAGAAACTGGATATAGGAGTAGTGAAGTAGCAGTATATTTATCTTCTTTCTCTCTATAGTTTCTCTCTCAAGAGTTTCAGTGAATTCGTAAGAAATAATGAAGGAATGAACTTCTATTTATAGGAGAATTGACTGAATAGTAACTAATTCATGAACGGCCCAGATTGATTTACTTTTAAACGGACGGTTCATATTGCTTTACTATGCAGTATAAATAAAATATTCTAATAAAATAAAATTTTTTAAATAAAATATAATATATTCTATTTATAATCTAATAAAACGAATAACTTTATAAAAGTATTACTTTTATATAAAAAACTTTCTGCTTTTATTACATTAATAATAGTAATAAAACAAAATTTATATATATATATATATATAAACTTCCGTGACTTCATAAAAAAGACACCTCAATATATTTAACAACATTTATCATCATTATTATAATTCACAATATTAATCGACTGTGTCGCTCCTGGAAAGAGGGACTTTCCAATAAGGATTCTCTCCCTATTGACGCCGATTAGGTGACTAAACCTCTCCTTGGCGTAACTTCTGACATCGTTAATATTGCAAATAATAATATTAATAACTTCGTAAATCTCAATTATTGATTTAATAATATATAAAATATCAATAATAATTGAATCATATAACGTGAGATACTATGCAACATTTACTATAGCAATAATTGAAGAAAAATGAGTGACTTCTCACGTTAGCATCAATAATCAAAACCGTAAAAGCTACTATGCAACCACGCCAGACATCGCATTTTTTAACACCGTAAGTTTGTTTCAACAGCTTAACTGTATAACTTCCGTCGTTATTTTTATAAAATATTTTTGTCGTTTTCTCGATTCAACAATAATTCAATTGTAGGGTCCACTTAATGATTAACGTCGTCGAATATTCCTGTTAAAACGAATATTCTCCCACCAATAGAATATTATAAAACAACTTGCGTACTTTGCAAAATTTATAAACATTACCCACAACTATAACATTATTTCAAATTCACACCTTAATATTTAAAAATGATATTTATAGAAAATTCATCTTTATTCATCAAAATTGGGGTCTTATATAAAGTCCTTCAAAGAACATATGTACAAGAACTTAGATGGTAGATCAAAATTGTTAGGTTGATCTGTGCTTAATATTTATCATTCTGTAAATGAATGTATAGAAGAAATGTGACGCCCCAAAATAGGTATACGTCACCCATTCTCGAGTTATCATACATGGTATGTAAAACAACTACAACTTTATTATTACAACAAGAAAAGCGTGAGTTTGAATACAAATATTATCTTACAGACAATATCTATACTCAAATAAATCCTCATTATTTTACAAAATGGTGAGGACTACTAAACAATCCTTTCTAAAACCTTCATTCCATACCTCGACTTGTACTTGCTATATTCTCGCCTCCACGAGAAGAATGGAACAAAAGGAAAAGGGTGAGCTCAACTAGCTCAAGAAAGAATATTATGACTAAGATAATATACAACAAATTATCGTTAGTCTTCAACAGGGAAAAATTTAATAGAATCTGATAGACAACAAATTTTAAATCAATATTCGCAATGGAATAATAATTCATTAGAAGAGTTAAGTAGAGAATGCAAACTACTATCTTCTATGTATGAATTTAAAAGTTCATCGCCTATCTTTTATCCCCGTAACAACAATCCATAAACATCTGAATCAAATATTCATCTTTGCACTACAGCCAAAGATATTCATCACTAATCATGTTCATTTAAACACTGCTCATCTTTTGCTACTGGGCCAAAGATATTATTCATCGATCGGTCATGTTCATCTCAACACTGCTCATCTTTGCACTTCTGAGCCAAAGATATTCTTCAGAAATCATTCATCTTTTTACTACGGCCAAAGATATTCAATAATATCATCATTTAAGATCGAGGATGATGAAAATATTTTTAAAGAAACGAATCCAATGAAACAAAATGACAAGGATTAAGGATTAAGGATTCAGATTTCTTTATTTTATCCACGTCCAAAAATAACTCAAAAATAATCACAATGGTGTAAAATTCAAGAATGATCAAAACATGGATACAATCAAAGCTAGTATCCGTATTATAGATATTTTAGACGAAAAGAAGAAATTTTATTTTTCGATGAATAGTGCCGTATACGTGAATAGTGTCAGATACGTGAATAGTCTTAATATCGTGAATAAGAACTCGACACCAAAAGATAGAAATTCCACAAAAACATTTTCACGCTTCATAATAGTACTCGTGAATAGTAACTTCGTGAATAAGAACTCATGAATAGTAACTCGTGAATAAGAACTCATGAATAGTAACCCCGATACATGAAAAAGTTCCAAATTTGATAAAAGTTCCAACTAATATTTCAAAGATAATGATATTGAAGAAATAATATCATTTGAGAAGAAAATAACATCCCTTACCTCAAAGAATCAAGATTTGGAAGGAAAGATCGGAAGTGATCTTGAATGAAACTTATCTTCGAACAAAGAACTCTCAAAGTATCTAAATACTCACAAAATACGCTCAATAATAGAGAGAAAGAGAGAAAACTTTGTTTACGGTGTGATTTTCAATTCTAACTTAGCCCTCTATTTATAGGAAAATGTTAGCCCACCAAGCGACACTTGACTTCTACGATGATGGCTTTTACCTGCTACTATTGCCACCCACCACATTTGAAATAAAATTCAGCACATTTTTTCACCAACCACAAGTGGGGCCCACTCAATTCTAGAATTTTCCACCAAAATCAATTATAACCCTACTTTCCTAATCAAACACCTCTTAAAATTTATAACAAATCATTCGTTCATTTTAACGGTTCAAAATTTGTAGACATATACTCAACTTATATATGTATAACATATCCAAAAATCGCAATGATCCAATCGGTGATTAAAAAATTATAACTCACATAATATATCGTAAAAATACCGATTTGATTTTTAATACCTCCATTCCGAACAAAAATACTTGATAAAACACCTCAACATTAAATCCTTCCATTATAACCACATATAATAAATAAATCCATCATTTATATCCATATCAAATAAATATTTTCTTATCATATAAATCAATAATTAATTATTCCCAAATAATATTACGAAATCACAATTATGACAACCAGTGCGCCCCGGAAAGAGGGGCTTTCCCATAAGGATCTCTCTCTTCTTCGGCGCAATTAGGTGACCAAACCTCTCCTTGATGTAACTTTCTAGACATTGCCAATAATGTTATCTAATAATATTATTCAAATAATATGAATTATTGATCCGATAATGGGAATCTTTGTGCGGTGACAATTATTGAAACAAAGAATAATATAAAATACCAACGCAAGAATTATCAATCAATAAAATAAAATATCGAATGAGCGAGAATTATCTTGTAATAATTATTGAGTAGTGCCTTCTTACGTAAGGATCAATAATTGATGCAATACCGTGCTTCTTTCATCAACAACGCAGACATTAGTGTGTTTTAACCACCGGTATTCCAACAAGATTAATTCTGTAATAATTACGCCGTTATTTTTAAACAACTTATATTTGTCGTTTTCCTCATCCAATCGCTTTTTACGTTATGGGGCCCACACATGGTCATACTGTCATCATTTAATATTCCCAACACGATTGAATATTCCACGACCAAACGAATATTCCCGACAACAATGAATATTTTATAACCACTTGCTTATTTTGAAATATTTATGATTTTACCCTAACTATCCACATTAATCAAATCAACCCTTACTATTTCAAAATAATAAATAAAGGAAATTCCTTTTTATTTAAAAAAAATTTCGGGGTCTTACAAGAAAGATCAAAGTTGTTAGGGTGATCTATTTTGAAGTGTAATAGATAGGCCTAAACAGAATCGTAGTCAGGTACTTGAAACCCGAACTCGGTGCTTCACGATACCATTTCTATGAGCGGAATAATACAACAATAATAACAATAATATAAAAATCAAACTTAATTTACATATGCATCAAAGTCTACTCCCAGGTACGTGACCTTTAAACATTCATTACATCATGGATAATAAGTATCATTGTCTTAATAAACTTTAACAATTACACAGGATATTATAAAATTCATTCGAACAGCTTTCCTTTCCCCTTGTTCTTGCCTGATCCTTCGGGTTGATCATACTTAGCTGAAAACATTTAAATTTAAAGTAAGAATGAGCATTTGATTTCCCAACAAGTAATAACAACTGAAAGGATTAAATGTTTTCTTTGAATGACACTTCTACAATGAATCAACAATTATGAAGTAAGCTGAACCAATAATAACAACATATCAATTCTATATCAAAATTTTGAAACTATGTACTGACTATAACTGGAGTTTAGTTGACAGACTATGAACATTATTTTCTATTTTCAAAAGGTTAAACGAGAATTTATCATAACCGTCATAACTTACAGTACACGGGGGTGATCATTGCTATGCCTGTAGACGATCAATACTACATGCAAGAATGATATTATCGCTCATCTTATCCACCTTAGGTGCACAAAAGTTTTCCATGTTCGGGATGTTCATACTTAGTTAGAATCAACCAAAACAATCTGGTTGGATACAATAAAGTTCTATCTTGTTCAACAATATTTTTAAGTTTGTGTCTAGCCAAATCAAATAGCTTAGACGGCATTTAAGTCAACGTATACATACTGGAAATCGATAAGTATGTATCAACATGTGATTAAATACAATGATTATCCAAGTGGGGATACTTGTATAACCATATTTAGAAACTATCGAACAGAATACATATCTGGATTATGCACTAATACTGTGTTGATAAACAATGATTGGATAATTTAGGAACTTGTATAATATGAATAATTGGATACATAATCAATAACAATAGAGTTAATAATCTAGCACAATAATATGATTCTGAAACTTTCTTATTCATGTCCATTGCATAAAATAAATGCAAAGGTAGGATACTTGCCTGAGCTGCTGCTTACAATAACGCAACTTAGTTTTATCTTATACCGAAACCTATCATTAATAAGATCATTCGTTCGATTAGAATAATGTATCATAACACATTGTCTTTTCTATTTTTGCGATCAAGACATAACCTAATCACATTGTCATATATATGTTTAGCGATCGTTCGGTTCACGATCAAACTCTTATCTAGTCAAATTATACAAGTCTAGATCAATTTCTGAAATATTTTGGTGTACCGACGGCTTTATCGTGTAATTATCGAGTCTAAAACTCTATTCTGTAGTTCAATATTCGATTAGATAATTTAAATATCATTCATATTATCTTTCATAAGCATTATAATAATTTTTAAATAATTATTATAATTTATCATGATTTTTCAAACACCGAATCATTATTAAATGATTTAAATATTAAATAATTCTATTATCATTAATGTTTAATTAATATTAAACTAGTAATGAAACCATTGCCAAAATATTAAAGTTATTTATAATTACTCAAAATATTTTTAAAGTATTAATATTACCATTAAATGATTTTTAAAATATTAAAATCATTTTAAATAATTACCATTAATATTAAAATATTAACGTATTATTCATCAAAATATTAAAAGTCATTTATTATAACTTAAAATATTTTTAATTCATTTATATCCTTTTTTAAATGATTTTTAAATCAATAAAACCATTTTAATTTATTTATTCAATATAATTATTAAATAAATTAAATATCATTAATATTAAATTATTAATGAAATTTACCTTTAACTATCAAAAGTTATATTTTATAACTTAAAATATTTTTCAAACTATTTACTTTCATTTAAAATGATTTTTTTATAATATTAAAATCATTTTTAATTAATTTATTTAATATAATTACTAAATAAATCTAATATCATTAATATTAAATAATTAATGAAACTTATCTTAAAATATTAAAATTTATGTTTTATAACTTAAAATATTATTAAATACCTTATTATCATTTAAAATGATTTTTAATACAATAAAATCATTTTTAAATAATTTATTTAATACATTTATTAAATAAATTAAATTCCAATAATATCCAAATAAATGTTAATATTTATGAAAAATATGTCAAATTATTAAAAGTTAATTTTATAACTTAAAATAATTTTTAAAATAATTTTTATAATTTTCGAAATTATTTTCTATTTTAAATGATTTTAGAAATTAAATTAATTAATTTTAATAAGTCTCATCATTAAAGCCCTTTAAGCGACGATAAAGAAGTCATATTAGGTGTTCTTGAGAAAGCGAAACAATTCAAAAGTCGGGTTTTTAGAGTGACCATGTTTGACCCTCAATAAATCAAAATGAAATGTGTTTTGGGCTAGCTAATAATGATTGAATCTTGTAGAACTAGTGTAACACTACATGTAACAACCAATAACTAGGTTATACATCATCACAATCTAAAGTTATTAAGCTTTGAACTAGGCTTGTCGAGCGTGTTTATCATATTTTTTGAAATTTTTAGAATTTTCGATCGTGTGGTTACATTGACGCTTTTGTTGACCTTATTTCAGTCAATCGGTTCATGATATAGTTGTGTTAGACGTCGGGCCTTGTAGACTAACTAACATGGTATTTATTTTGATCATTGTTCAAGCCTAAACATCAACAATCTGCAAGATCTAAGGCATTAAAAAGGCTGTCAAAGCTGTTCTTCATTTATGGGTTACCCAGAAATGAAGAACAGTTTCGAGTGACCACTTTTGGGTTTCCACTACATGGTAGTCTTGTAATATTTTCATGATCTAATGATTTCAGTGTATAGCCAACATGTAACTTAAGAGATCTAATACAAAAAGTCAACAAAACAACAACAAAATCTACAGATCCAGATCGGTCAAACCTTGTCAGAATACATGATCATACGTTTTCTAGGTTGCCCAGAAAACGTATTTCATGTTCTTCCTGCTTGGTTTGACCGTCCATAAAATCCAACATGCATGATGTTTAGATGATATAAAACCTTGAATCAAGAGTCCATATACTAGATTACAACCTTATTACATCAACAAGAACAAAATAACTAACAACAGAAAGATCTGGGCCCATGAACTTACTGTCAGAGCTTTCTGGGCAAGTTCATGGCTACCCAGATTTCATACGGTCAATGCTGGTCAACGTGGTTTGACCACGAATTGAAAGTAGTATGCACACAAGCCAATCATGTTTGATGATAAAGCATATACTTTGTAACAATCTTATTCATTTATTAATAAAAAGTATTAATTTATTAAAGGCTTTTAATTATCTACATGATCTTTGTTTTATAATATGTGATAAACCCATAGTTTTAAGCAATGCTTTTAGAATAATGATGATGATCATTCTAATGAGATCTAAATTCTAAGAAAGCTTAAAACTAAAATAGTTCCCAATCATTGGATTACTAAATTGGGGATTAGTGAATCCGGATAGATTGATACATACGTTGCTTTCTTTCATTGGATGAGGATGATTGATCTCATGATCATTTGTGTGGAGACACTAAAGCAAGTATGTAGGTGCTTATTAGAGAATAAGTTCAATTGAACGTGGCTCGCTAAGGAATACCTAATGGAGTTTTATTTGCTGTCAATAGGAATTCTGTAGTGATAGTAGTCTGAGTAATCCTTGGACTTGAGATCATCATAGTATCTTGTGTATGATGAGTTATACTTTGACTTATTCCTTAAGACCCTTAGGGTATATCAAAGGTATGCTTGGGTATAATAAGTTGTACATGGAGATAATGTATGATCGATAAAGAATCTACCTTTTCAATAAAAGAAGAGAAATGTCATATGTGATTAGATAAATGACAACCCAGTAGTCCTTGGCCAAAGGCGTAATGAAATTAGAAAGGAGTTTCTAATTTGCATTATTTGAGTTGTGCATTTAAGAGTGAAATACATATAATTAAATAAAATAAGACTTGACATAATTCCATGTCTTTATATTTAATTGGGACATTGTATGGTGGAAGGATTGAATTGTCACGGTAACTATTTACTCAAAGGTTCTTTTATGATTAATGTTGAAATCTATATTATCCGAAAAAAAGTCGTTGAACGCTAGAGGAGGCTTATCCCTATTGTAGAATAAATATTATTTATTTAAATAAATTAATTGTTTAATTTATTTATTTAAATAAGATTAGAATTGTTCTAATTGATTTATTCACAACCTTTAATATGGAGAACCTAAAGGGTCACACCATAAAAAAGAAGAATAATTATTTAAGAAGTTAATGGCATAATCGTAATAATATAAACATGTATATTTAATTTAATCTATGGTGATAGAATAAATTAAATAGCTTAATATTATTATTTAATATTTTAGAAATATTAAATATAAATTAATAAGAGGAGTCTTATTAATATTATTACAATTATTATTATTTTAATATCTAAAAGAGTTTAGGAATTAATTTAATATAAGTACTCTCATTTATTCTAATAGGATTAGGAGGAAAATTAGTTAAAGGAGTTTAATTAATTATCCCTAATAAGATTAGGGGAGCTTAATTAATTAAAAGAATTTAATTAATTAAATAAAACTCAATTCCTTAATTGTTAAGGTGGGTTGCCCACATCTATTAATAAGAGAGTCTTATTATGGGTGTTGGTGGTTGTTGACTTTTACAACTACGTAATAATTCCAATTTGTTGGAGAGTCGCCTTTTCTATAGAGATAGAAAACTAGGGTTTGAGCGAATACACCCATCTTCTTGAATTCTTCTTCTTCTTTGGTGGATCACCTCTAGAGGCCAAACACTTGGGTGGCTAACGTTGATCAAAGGAAGGAACCAAACCCGGTGGATTCAAGTTGAATGCGAAAAGGATTGGAGGTGAACTTGTACCTGAGGAAGCTCGGATCTTCAAGGGTATGATTTTATTCTTTATCCTTTCGTTTAATTAATAATTATGCATAAAGGGTGATCCGGGTTTATGGTTTGTAAATAATTTTTTAAACTCTGATTTTACACGCTTCCGCATTATTTTTGCAATTTGATTGCGCACCTGAATATTACAAACCTAACAGTGGCATCAGAGCCAAACATTTATGCAAATTATTAATTATTTTAATTTAATATGTATATTGATATGTGTTTAGAACAATTTAATTGGGCTAAATTTTGTTATATAAAATTTATTAAAAAAAAAAAAAAAAAAAAAAAATCACGAAAATGGTAATTGTTGCCCGTTTTTTTTATTTGTTAATCGTATGTAATATATATATAATATATATCACGGAATGAAGCAAAAAAAAATAGTTAACAAAACAAACAAAAAAAAACGTGGCCAACTTTATTACTCATCAAAGCTTCTGTGCACGGAACACATAATATAAAAAAAAAAAAAAAACTTAAGCCACGGTTTTGTAAAAAGTTAAGCATGAATTATGCATTAATATATATATATATATATATAATATACATTAATATATATATATATATATATATATATATATGAAGTATTAATATATATATATATATATATATATATGTATATATATATGTAATATATATTTTAATAATTTTATAATTAAAATAAAAGTTTATTTTAATTTTAAAATAAAAGGTTTATTTTAATCTTAAAATAAAAGGGGTTTATTTTAATTTTAAAATTAAATTTCATGCTAACTAATTAGAATTGGAATTGGATTCCATGATAACTAATTAGAATTGGAATTGGATTCCATGATAACTAATTGGAGTTGAAATTGGATTCCATGTTTCCTTAAATAAAGGAGTTTATTTAGATATGAAATAAGATTTCATATTATTCAAAATAAAGGAGTTTATTTGTGAATAGGAAAGAGAATCCATCTTTCCTTAAATAAAGAAGTTTGTTTAAATATGAAATAAGATTTCATATTATTCAAAATAAAAGAAGTTTATTTGTGAATAGGAAAGAAAATTCGTGTTTCCTTTAATAATTTTTTTTTTTTTAACATGGAATTGGATTCCATAATTAATTAAAATAAAGGAGTTTATTTTGATTAAAATTTTGATTAAAATAAAATAGTTTATTTTATTCAAAATTGCATAAATTAAAATAAAATAGTTTTATTTTGATTTAAATTTGGATTAAAATAAAGGAGTTTATTTTGATTCAAAAATAGATTTTATACTAACTAAATTTGCCCATTAAATGATATCAATATATATATTAAATGTTTATTATTCATAAGATGAATGTTATTTATTGATGCATATGATGATGTGTATGATAATAAATGGGATTGATTATGGACTATTGACCAATGCGATTGGATTTTATTTTAGTTGGATGCATGAATGTATGGGTTTTATTAAATGGGGTCTGCGTACCTCGTCTTCTCTAATTTTTCTTAATGTAAATTCTATTCCCCTCCTATGTACTTCCCATTGACTGCTGATCAAGGTTTCTATTTATTTTAAAATAGTTATGTAATAGGAATAATTAGAATTAAATTTTGAAGAATTAGAGATCAAGGAGCAAGGAGCGCTTGAAGACCCGTTTGTAATGGAGCCCTAAGTTTAAATGTAATAGTTATATTTAAATATTATTTCTTGCACCCTTGTGGGTTTGACCTTTTGGTTCACTTGGTGGCTCTAGTGAATCAAACTAGAATAAAAGTCCATAATCAATCCGAGTAGAATATAGTATTCTATATGGTAACGCATGCTTATATATATATATTATATATTATGCAAACATGCTTGCATGTTAATTAATATGACACGTATTTTATATATATATATATGCATACTTGCTAAACAAGATGAGACAAATTAATAACAAACCCCTCAATTTTTAATATTAAGTCCTAAGCGTTCAAAGATATTTGGAATATCGAACGCATAAGCTAGCATGATAAAATTAATAGAGTATTAAATATTTAATATGAGTTTGTTGTGTCACCACAAGGCAAGTATTAAGTATTTAAGATGTTAATTTATCACATTTGATGCTTATAAAGAAAAAATTGAACAATATTGTTTTGTTGTGTCACCACAAGGATGATATTTTCTTTTTGAATATATGGAGTGCTAGGTCGGACTTAACTTGGATAATTTTGATTCGGATGTGCCACCACTGATCAAAATAATCTAAGAGGCAAAATCTGAGGAGTTGCATAGTTGATGTAATTGACAAAAGTTGTCTACCTATTTATTTATATATAGTTTGTTGTGTCACCACAAGGCTATATACATTTGAAATGGGATCCTTATTCTCACTAGCAAATCTTTAATTAGATTTTGCGAACTATATAAGTAAGGGTAATATAGTTTGAAGAAAATAGTGGGAGATACCAATTTAAAACAAGACCTAAATTATTTTGGTAATTAATAAAAGAATGTATGTTAAAATGTTGTTAATTACAAATTTATTTACAAAATTTTACAATGTCTAAAATTACTATCATCGCGAAACATATTAGATGTTATTTAATCGGATAGAATTAAGCGGATTGGTTAAGGAATTTGAGAATAGTTCTCATAAATGAAAATCTATCTTATGTCCTTATGTCGCCTATCCTCGCAATGGTTGCGCGATAATGCCTCGAGGAAGAGATTGCTACTTTTAGAAAATGGCAAAATGATGCACATTGGCTCAATGCATCATGCTGCGCATCCATGAATAACGAGCTTGACGTCGGCATGAAACTATGGATGCTCTACTATATTCCCCACATCAGTAGTTGATGGTGAGGAAAGTAGGGTGATAGATATCGATATGGCCAATGGCACTATAAATCTGCATAAAAAAGGTTCTTAACATAATAAATTTGATTGATCAATTAAGACAACTGGTTTTGTCATGGATGGAGAGTTGAGCCAAGATTTGATCTTGCACTCACTCCGGACTCTTTTCACAATTGTTGTGAATTTTTCATATAAACAAGCTAGATATCAACTTGATTTTTGCTTAACATGTTGAAAAATGTTGAGAGTCACTTTCCAACCAAGAAAATCAAGTCTTCTTGGTAGGGGCCAAAGGATCTTCGAAAGAAGAACGATTCAAAGAAGGTAAATAGAAAGGCATAAACAAAGGATAATAAGAACAAAAGCGATATGGATAGCAAAGGAGTTTGCTTCCACTGCAATAAGTCTGGACCTTTGGAAAGAAATCGAGAAGCATCTTGCAGAGGCTAACCAAAGAAGCTTAGTGAAGTTTCGGTTACTACGATTTTGTTCTGATTGAAATAAATTTTTCTTTAAGTCGAGGTTCTACTTGGGTATTGGATACTGACTTTGGTTATCATAAATATAGATTTATGAAGGGACCAAACAGTAAAGCTAAACAAATATAAGTAATCCTATGTGCGGAAATGTAGCAAAGGTTGCCACATTAGCCATAAAACTTATAGTTTAGCAATGCCTACGGAAAAATCTATTAAGTCAATAAGTTGTTATTGTATTCTAGTTCTTGTTAGAAATATTATTTCTATTTTATTGTTGACAATAAAATTTTGGTATTATAATTAAGAACAATTGTTGTTATATTTATAATAATAATGTTTTGTATAGAATCGAATATTACTGAATAAATTTTGTATACTTGACTTACATGAAAATAATTTTGCATATTGAACAAATTAGTATAAGAAAAGGAGATGATCATTCAAAGAGTTGAATGTGTGTATTTGCTAAAATAGAAGTGTGAATTATTTGAAAGGTTCAAAGAATTCAGAAGTGAAACAAATTGACAAAGTTTTAAGATTCTTTGATTAGATCAAGGAATAAATACTTGTCTTGAATAAGTTTCTAGATCATCTCAAATGGTTTTCTCATAATGGACACATCCCCGATCACGCAATAATTGATTGATGTATCTGAATGAAAAATCGTACCTTGTTGGACATGGTGCGGTCCATAATGATTTTACCGACATTCCAGTATCCTTCTAGGATCATGTCCTAGAAATGGTACGCATATCTCACGAAATGGTAACCTCAAAATCCATTTCAATACTCCATAAAAGTTATGGATAGGAGGATTCCTAATCTTAAGTATGTTAAGATAAAGGGTTGTCCAACTTATGTGAAAAGGTTTGAAAGGATAAGCTTGGGACAAGATTTGACAAGTCTGATTTGTGGGACATCCTAAAGTAAGTTTAGGGTAAATGTTCTATAATCCTACTTAGCAAAAGGTGTTTGTTACGAAACACGCTTCCTTCTAAGATAAATGTGTTTATTATTGAAGGGGCTTTGGTGGGAGGATAATAGATCTTGAAGAGTTCAAGAACCACAAAACACTATAAAGTCAAATAAGAGGAACCTATAGATTGACCTATTGTACCACAACCAAATCGTAAATCGAATAGTACCAAGAAGATACCTAGGAGGTATGAATTCATCATAGATGATGATGATGAGGTACACATCATGAAGATGATGATCCGATTACATACGATGAGGTAAGAGTTCTAGTGTGTACAAAGGGACGATTGGGAGATAGCCACATTCCTAATATTATATGTTGATATACTACGGATAAGGAAATGACATACCAATGCTACAATCAAGAAAGATAAAGTTGTCTAAACATTCCTCCATGAATGATTTGGAAGAGTATCTTAATTGGGAATATAAATCTATATAGATAGATTTAAGAGGATGCCTCGACTTAACCCAAGGAACGTATATTCATTTGATTCTAAAGTCGTTTAGCATGGCAAACTCCAAAAGATGTCTCATGTCGATGAGCTATGGAGTGTATCTCTCTAATAGTCCCCACAGACTCTCACGAAAGAGAGGTCGCATGAATGACAATCATCATGTATGCGATGAAATATCTGAGACACGATGTTGATCGGTCATATTCTAGAGAAGTTCACTATGAGTCGATGAAAAACATCTTAAAGTTCTTAAGCGACACTAAGGATGTGAGCATACATGGTGGGTGCGAATTAAAACTAGAGGGCTTTATGCACTCAAGTTTTTCGAATGCACCAAGACGATAAAAATCCACTTTAAGGTAAAGCGTTATCTTGAGCAATTAATGCGAGTGAATTGGAAAGGTTCCAAAGCAATGAAAGAGTTCTTTGGTTTAGTGATAAAGACAAAGTAAGTAGCTATAAATGAAGGCTGCAAGTTGATTGTTTGGATAAAAGTTCATTACGAGAACTAGGAATAGTTCCTAAGTCTCATCTTGGATCTAAACATGTGTTGTGGCACTTTCATTTGATTATTAGAATCATTGAAAGATGGGAAATCACTATAGAGATAGTGGACTCTCATGAACAACATTACATATCCATTAACTAAAGCTTATCCAATGGCCGGGATAATCGTCACTTAGAGAAGAAGAGTATAAGATACCATGACGATTGGCTTTAGTGCAAGTGGGGGAGATTGAAAGTAGTATGCACACAAGCCAATCATGTGTGATGATAAAGCATATACTTTGTAACAATCTTATTCATTTATTAATAAAAAGTATTAATTTATTAAAGGCTTTTAATTATCTACATGATCTTTGTTTTATAATATGTGATAAACCCATAGTTTTAAGCAATGCTTTTAGAATAATGATGATGATCATTCTAATGAGATCTAAATTCTTTGAAAGCTTAAAACTAAAATAGTTCCCAATCATTGGATTACTAAATTGGGGATTAGTGAATCCGGATAGATTGAACATACGTCGTTCTTTCTTTCGTTGGATGAGGATGATTGATCTCATGATCATTTGTGTGGAGACACTAAAGCAAGTATGTAGGTGCTTATTAGAGAATAAGTTCAACGAGCGTTGGCTCGCTAAGGAATACCTAATGGAGTTTTATTTGCTGTCAATAGGAATTCCTCGTAGTGATAGTAGTCAAGTAATCCTTGGACTTGAGATCATCATAGTATCTTGTGTATGATGAGTTATACTTTGACTTATTCCTTAAGACCCTTAGGGTATATCAAAGGTATGCTTGGGTATAATAAGTTGTACATGGAGATAATGTATGATCGATAAAGAATCTACCGCTTCTAATAAAGAAGAGAAATGTCTATGTGATTCGATAAATGACAACCCAGGTAGTCCTTGGCCAAGGCGAATGAAATTAGAAAGGAGTTTCTAATTTGCATTATTTGAGTTAATGCATTTAAGAGTCGAAATACATATAATTAAATAAAATAAGACTTGACAGTAATTCCATATGCTTATATTTAATTGGGACATTGTATGGTGGAAGGATTGAATTGTCTGGGTAACTATTTACTCAAAGGTTCTTTTATGATTAATGTTGAATTCTATATTATCTGGAAAGTGCGTTGAACGCTAGAGAGGCTTATCCTATTGTAGAATAAATATTATTTATTTAAATAAATTAATTATTTAATTTATTTATTTAAATAAGATTAAATTATTCTAATTGATTTATTCACAACCTGTTTAATATGGAGAACCTAAAGGGTCACACCATAAAAGGAAGAATAATTATTTAAGAAGTTAATGGCATAATCGTAATAATATGTTATGTATATTTAATTTAATCTATGGTGATAGAATAAATTAAATAGCTTAATATTTATTATTTAATATTTTAGAAATATTAAATATAAATTAATAAGAGAGTCTTATTAATATTATTACAATTATTATTATTTTAATATCTAAAAGAGTTTAGGAATTAATTTAATATAAGTACTCTCATTTATTCCTAATAGGATTATGAGGGAAAATTAGTTAAAGGAGTTTAATTAATTATCCCTAATAAGATTAGGGAGCTTAATTAATTAAAAGAATTTAATTAATTAAATAAAACCCAATTCCTTAATTGTTAAGGTGGGTTGCCCACATCTATTAATAAGAGGAGTCTTATTATGGGTGTTGGTGGTTGTTGACTTTTACAACTACGTAATAATTCCAATTTGTTGGAGAGTACGCCCCTTTTCTATAGAGATAGAAAACTAGGGTTTGAGCCAATACACCCATCTTCTTGAATTCTTCTTCTTCCTTGGTGGATCACCTCTAGAGGCCAAACACTTGGGTGGCTAACGTTGATCGAAAGGAAGGAACCAAACACTGGTGGATTGAGTTGAATCGAAAAAGGATTGGAGGTGAACTTGTACTGAGGAAGCTTCGGATCTTCAAGGTATGATTTTATTCTTTATCTTTTCATTAAATTAATAATTATTGCATAAAGGATGATCCGGGTATATGGTTTGTAAAATTTTTAAACTCTGATTTTTACACGTTTTCGCATTATTTTTGCAATTTGATTGCGCACATGAATATTACAAACCTAACACGAATATCTTGAGTTTTATACACGATCCGACCCTGTTTCCAGTTCTAGATCATAGTCCACATAACAAAGAACATATCCATAACATAAAATACACATAACACTTAACAAAGAAAGATCTAGGGGCTCTCACATTTGTTGTCAGACCACAGTTTTAAAATTTTCCAGATTTTGTAAATCATTAAATCAGAGCCTATAGATGTTATGGATCTAACATCTATCAACCCAGATAATCTATTAACACTATATACTACATGATTTAACACTAAAACACAAAATCTAACATAAGATTAAAGATCAACCTTCTAGGGTTAGGTTTTATACCTTTCTAAGAAAATCTTGATTCTGACTTCTGATTTGGTTATATGTATTAGTGGGACTTGGTTTGTGACTGATATTAGCAATGAAATTCGGAGGTTTTAGAGAGAGAAGTTCTAGGATGAGAGTTATGAACAAATTAGCATAAATGTGATTTTTTTTCTCTCTTGATCTATATTAATAATGGTACAAGGCACATGGTTGGTGAATTGAATCTGTTTTGCTGGAATGCTATAACTCATAGCTAGACTAGGGTGGCTTGTCAAGATTTTGCTAGATTTTCTAGCAATAATTCACCAAATGGGACAAAAAGGGTATAATGGTCATTTGGTTAGCAATTTTAATGGTATTCTTGTCCATGGTACTTAAATCTAAGGTTTAATCACTAGATTTTAAACCTTAAAGTTTCCTAAATTAATTTCTAGGGTTTGAAAAATTAAATTTAAAGTGTAATAAAATTTTAATTAGAACTTACTAATTAAAATTAGGGGTTTTAAATAAAATTAGGGGTTTAAATAATTAGGGTTCCTTAATATCATTAGGGTTCCCAAATTAACAATTCATTTACTAAAATAATAATTAGGGTTTCTAATTTTAGCAATTTGGGTTCTAATTATCAAATTAGGGTTTCTAATTTTATTTAGGGTTTTCAAATATTAATTAGGGTTTTCCTAATTAATGAAATTATATAGTATCTGGCATAATTTATATAACACCATTTAAATAGATCTTAAATTCCAGGTTTGAGTTTCCAATTATGGTTTATGGCGTTAGTCTTAGGGTTTGTCGTGATACACCATAATTGACTAACCATATCGATCTACACATATCTGTATATATTTATAACAACGAAAAATAATATCATATTTAATATAATATCATTATTCTCATTCATTGCTCCAAAATCCAAAATTAGGGTTTGGATTCCATATCTCGATTTATCTTTCATATATAACATTATTAATTAAGTTAAAATAATTAACTTAAATAATTTGAACTAAAATTCATATAATAAAATAAGATAATTATTATAATAATTCTATAATCATTTCATATATTATTTAAATAATATAAAAATCATATTTTCATGGAAAATAAATAATAAAAACATTTCTACTACAAAATTAATTACTATAAGAATACACTTTATAATGATCAATAATTTTAAAATAAAATTATTTGAAATTATTCATGTAATAAATAAATTTTATTTATCACACATATACATACACATTACTTGGCACATATTTATATCTTTAAAATAATAATAAAAATTATATGCAAAATTTCTCATTTATTTATATAGAAAATATCGGGTTATTACAATATTCACCCTCCCTTATAAGGATTCTGTCCCCGGAATCACCGTTTTAAAACCAATACATCTGAGGTTATAGCATATACAATCTTGCAAGTAGTTCTCGATCATATTTGATCAAACTGATCTTTAACTATTCGACATAAAGCTTGTTTATCTAATTAAACGGAAGTTTGATTTCTAAAAGAACTCAAATTCCTTCTTTAAAATTTCTTTATAACATAATTTGCTATATATGGGAAATCATATATATACACGAAAATAAAAGTTATTCGAATAATACCTGGAGTTCCATTTTCAGCTGCCATAGTATCCTGGACCATCATGTTGAAGACTCTCGCGGTTGCTTTTGTTGGTTTGTTGGTTGAAGTCGGTCCTGTGATCGCCAGAGTCCCGTTGCCTTTTCCCGTGGTTACACTTCCCGCCTCCATTATCTTCTTTGGGCAATCCTTCACCTTATGCTCCATAGACCCACACAGAAAACATCCACTGTTCATCCTTGGGTTGGGGCAGTTAGGAGAAATATGACCCTCCCCTTGTAACTTAACAATCTGAAACTTACCCTTGAGACACTCACCAGAGTGATTCTTCCCACAGATTCCCACACCGAACTACACTTTTTCACACCTTCTGTTTCACAGAACATTCCCAAAAAATTCTCATTTCTTTTCTCACCTCTATTTCCACTATTACCTTCCATCTTCATAGCTCCTCTGTCTTGCCTTTGTTCTTCTTCTCCTTATTGTGAGGCTCATGGCCTCACTCCCTCCTCGGCTATAATAGCCTTTTCATGAGTCTTTGCAAAAAGTATTAATCTGCTGACCGCCACCTTGTTGTAGAGCCAGGTGTTTTAAGCCCAAATTAAACCTCTTTGCCTTCCCAGCCTCCGTGTATCGACTTGGCGGAGCGAACCTAATGAACTCATTAAACTTTGTGGCATACTCACTTAATAGTCATGTTCTCCTGCTTCAACTCCGAAATTTTACCTCCATCCCAACTCGCATACTAGGCATGATAGATAGTTTTCAAAAAATAAAGTCTTAAACCTAGCCCAAGTAACTACTCTTTCTCCTGCCTCACTACTACAAATTATCCCAATAAACAATGACTTAAATTCTGACATTTTTTATAAAAATATTATGGTATTTTTTTCATAATATTTTTTTTAAAAACGTTGTAGATATATATACAAAAACGTTATTTATTTAAAAAGATATTTTTTTTAGTTTTAAATAGATAATGTTTTTTTAAAAACGTTGTGTATGTGAAAAACACTAAACTTAATTTAGGCGAAAGTGAAAACTTAAAAACACGGTTCTCTCTCTCTTCGTATTTCATCTCACACTTCTCTCTTTCTCTACTCCTAAAACAGTCACGAAAACTAGGGTTCAAATGGCCAAAACCAGAGGGGATTCAATATCTCAGATCTTCCCCTTTCTTCATCGCCAAATTTCGTAGCCAAATCTTCCTCGCAAATCTCAGAGCTCAATCATCCTTGCCCGATCTCAAAGCTAGGTTAAAAATCCTCACCGTTGCCCTGCCGATTCTCTCTTCACGCCGCGACCTCCTTTAAAGCCCTCACCGCCGTCGAATCACGCTTCCCGATTTCAAGGTCGGCGGCAAGGCCGGAGTTCTGTTGTGGCTTAGTTTGATTTTCGGCAGTGTCGGTCTGTTATAAATATTAGTTACATGTTTTGTGTTGTGTTTACTTGGTTTAGTCAATTTATGCTGATATTATTTGTTTGTTTTTGGTTTTTCAGGTTATACAGAATCGTTAGATGATAGCATAGAAGTTGCAGTCCCTCAAGATGATTATGGACTTTATGCAATTGATATTTTAGATCCCACTTTTGTAAGTTTGGTAGTTTTGTCTAAATTGTTTCTATTATTATCATTAAGTGCTTCACATTGCACGCCACCTGTTTTATGTTTTGAAGCTCCATTTGTTGTATCTTTTTATTTATTTATTTATTTTAATGCAAATGCAATGTCAATCAGAAACCAAACTTGAGTGTTCATTTTGAAACAGGTCACTTATATCCACATGTGTTGTTATTGCAGTTTATAAAATGTATGCATCTGACTGATGTATACCATTTTCATGATAGGATTGATATGCTTAGTTAATTGTTTCTATCTCCATCTATAAAGATTGTGCCCTCTTTGGAAACAACTTCCATCTCCATCTATGAGATTTCCCAAGGTTATTTTTAATGACAGTATTTATAATTGTCATGGCTTAGGTGGCTATTTGGTACATTGAGGGCAGTGAGTTGGGGTGTTATGTTGTGATGCAAAGAGCTTGGATGTTAAGATGTGGTTATGATTGTACATTAATAGAGATGTAGGCTGTAGAGCTTGGATTTTTGGTAATTGTTCAGCTATAGTAATGGTGGTTGAGACATTTTCTGAGCCTATTTTGGGAAAGTTTGTTTTTTTGGGCGTGGGGGGTTTTTTGGGGGGGGTCACAGCTGTAGTTACAATGATTTGTATGTGTTCATTTTATTATTTGTAGTTCTTGACACCCTATATCGTGCTAATGTTACCTGCATGATTGTTTATCCTTTGGTTTTCTCTGTTATGCAGGCTGCTGCCCTTGGTGCTATTAGCAACATAGTGGTTGATTTTGCTATGCACAAGTCAATTTTCATACAATGTGGAGGTGTAAAACAGCTTGTTCAGCTATCAAAATCCATGGATTCAACTATTAGGTCAATGCCCTATGGGCTTTGAGAAACTTGATGTTCCTTGTGGACAACAGGTGTAAAGAAGGAATTTTCTTTGAGCTCACAGCAACCACATTAAGAAGCCTCATCTGTGGTAATCTTTGTTGCTATCTTTTTGCTATGAAAAATGACTGGACTATATGACACTAAATTACTAATATACAACTGTATTGTATATTCAGACCCCAAGGCTTCTGTCCAAGAGCAAGCTCTGGGCCATGTTCGGAATCTTGTTGATGGACCTATAGACTCTATGGAATATGTCTTTGTTGAGGATGGGCTTTTACTCCATGCTGTTGGAAGGCAACTGCAGAGTGATTCAAAAACAGAAGTTTTGATCCAGGTTAGAAGTCTTGTCTACATCTCTATGACAACCTGAGCATTAACTTGTATCACCACAAATTTTTATTTAAGTGCATAGTTGGAGGGTGATTCTGGTTTAGTTGGTTTGGTTTACTTTCTTGACAGAAAACAACATTGTGTTACCTGATTGCTAATAAATCTTGTCTGGAAACTATTCATGCAAGTAGTGATAACTTTCAAGCAGCATACGTTTCAACTTTCAATATTACAAGGGATGGCTTACTTGCAATTGCAATGCAGAATCAGTAGTAAAATTTATGTGATCCTTAGTTAATTGTTTCTATATTGAAAATCTACTCGGTTGATGCGTTGATGAACTTGTTTATAAATTAGAAGGGTCTACTATCTGTGCCTGCTTTTATTGTATTTCTGGTAGAATTGACAAGTCTATGGATACACTTAAAGTAAAGTTGGAAACTGCATATAAAGCTTCTAGATGAAGAAAAGTCAACATAATTTCTCACTCCATGGGTGGATTGCTAGTATCTTGTTTTATTTCACTCCATCGTGATGTGCGTATATTTGTTCGCAAGCCACACTCCACCCCGAATTATCTTCGTTTTGGCTGTGCTAGCAATCTTTCTACTTGTACCCAGAAATCTTTCAAATAGAGCATATCGGCTATCCTTAATGGGCACTGCATGTTCTAGTCTGTATTCTTTGTACTCTCTATATGGGGTAACCTTACAATTTTAGATTCTTAAAATTATTTATTTTGCACTCTCTTTTACACATTGATTATGATCCTGCGACTCTTCTTCTACTAACCAGACTTTGTTTGCAGAAACCAAACTCATGGAATTTGCAGGCTGTGCAAGTCTGGTTTCAGACAGTAATTGCAACCAAGGATTTTATTTACTTCATTTACTGTCTAACTTTTGCCACTTCAAAAATCAGCCTCAAATGTTAGCATTGCTTGCCTTATGTCATTTCTTTCAGTGTGCTTGAATTATATCAGTCCTCTTTTATGCTGATCCTGATGCGCTGATGTTAAATATTAATGCAGTTGCTCTGCTTCCTATATTATGCCGGGCCCTTGAACATGTTGCTAAATTTCTTAGAAAGGCTAATGCCCAAGTTGAAATTATCTGAAGAATTGAGGTGGAATATTCTTAGTGTTGACACCAGGGATAATCTAATATATCTAGAAAGTGCAACATGTCATCCCAACTGCAGAACCAAAACATATTAGGTATTAAGGTAGTAATTGCTATGTTTATATAGCTCATAGCTGATTTATCAAATTCTTACAGTATTTCCAACTAGGTCTTCTATAAGTGCTCTGTTGCAACATAACATCTATTTGTCATATCATGCACTCTTTGGTTCCCTGGTGCTTCAGACTGGTGGGTGCTCCTAATTTATTTGGATGTTGAACATTTTGGTGATTGTTGGAATGAATGTACATGCTAACTATTACTATGCTGGATAATTTTCTTTAGGTTTTGGAAATTGGATCTGTTGGAAAGGGCTTTGATGAGGGGGGTTAAAACCTTTTTTGCTCATACAGCAGGGGTAAGAATTTTTTTTTTTCTTTGAGGTATAATACATTTCTGTTAATCATATTGGCCAGGCTATTTTAGCACCTTGCAGTTTAATTAGTTCCTACTTCCATCTTTGTTACTTGACTGCTGGTGAACTACACATACTAGCCTTGAAGGTTGAAGCACCGCAGCATGGTTGTTGATCTTGGAAAAGGGTTTATAATGGGGTAGTCTTGCAGGTTTCATCTGGCACAAGTGAAACACTGAATGCCTTGGAGCATGCCTGAATGCTTTGTCCTCTTCTTTCAAGTTAACTTACTGTTTCTTTATGCAATTGTTTAAGTCAGAATCTGAAACTAAAAATTGTAGGTATGTATGGATAGTTTGGCATTATTGAGATGTAAACTTATTGTATGGTATTAATATAATATTTTTTGGAATTATTGGGATGTAAACGTATTGTATGGTATTAATATTCTTTGTAATTTTAGCTATATATCATGACATTAGCATATTGCGAGTGCATTGATAATATAGGTGAAACACAACTTTTTTTTTTTTTTAATCTACAACATTTTAAAAACGTTGTGTGAAAGTGCCTAAATGTTGTCTGATATATTAAACTACAACGTTTTTATTTAAAAAACGTTATGGAATCATACATTCTACAACGTTTTTAAGCATCTGTTAATTTATAAAAAATAAATCTACAAAACGTTTTTCTTAAAAAATGTTGTGGAATGTGCTTAACTACAACGTTTTAAAAACGTTGTTTAAGGGTGTTAAATAGATGACACTCTTAACCACGACGTTTTTCTGACTGAAGCCACAACGTTTTTTCTGCTGTCTATTTACTGTTTTGTAGTAGTGCTTAGTTTGATTTGCCTCCCATCAAAAGTTAGCCTCCCCCTGCATCATATAAGTGGAAAAAGTGGTCTTTTGCCCCTCATCTACCCTAGCAATTACAAACGTCTTTTCTATTTTATTAACCCATGTTTGGGCTTCTATAGGGTCAGCTGTTCCTCTGAATTCTGGTGGTCCTACTGCCTTGAAGTCTTTAAATTTTGCCAAGCAATTGTCTGGATGGTTCCCTGCGAGCAATTGTCTGGATGGTTCCCTGTGGCTGGTATTCCCTGCTGCATAGCCTGAGCTACCATGTTTGTAAAGTTTTGCATCGGGTCTTACTGTTGTCCCCCAACGTTGTTGACAGATTCTTCTGCCCTTTGATTTCGTGTTCGACGTCTTGGCGACATTATCTGATTACATAAAATCATAAATTTAACTTACATTCTAAACATTATTGTATAAGTTTAACATGTAACACGAAGTTTTATACAAAACTTATTCCATTAATTAAACATAGACTCGTATTCATTAATTCAAAGTGCTTTACATAACATAGCATATACTGTTATCCCTTTGTGACCACAAAAGTTAAAATTCTTTTGAATAACTTACACAAAAGTTTAGAATATTACATTACAACGCGTACATTATCAAACATACATAATCAACTACTAATCCTACTTATTTTCTAAGTCACGGTTTTTCATCTTTCTTTTCCCCTTCTTGCTCGGAGTTGCACATGATCCGTTTATACGGTTTCCCATTTGATCAATTTGGATTTTAAGCTTATCTTGTTCCTCCATAGTTTCCATTAACACCTTCATGATTAGTTATTTAGTAGTTTTCTATTTCCCACGACTTTTCTAGAGAAGAAACCTTGTTCTTGATTCGCACCTCGTTGATACTTGATCGGCTCAACTTCGGTATCGAATCACTATCATCGGTTCTTTGTTGGTGAAAAATCGATCACTAAACACGCACAAGTATACGCGGTCAACAAGTGTCTGATAATAAGAAGAGTGTCGTACCCACGAGGAACTATCACTAATATTTACCAAATACCGACTTTATATCGCTAAAGTCTTATTCGAACAACAATAAATGAAAGAGTGATTAATCTAAGCATAACTAATTATCAAAGCAAGTAAATGGATAACGAATGGTAATCTAAGGAATAACAAGCTAAGGTTACAACTTCACCCCACTCGGGCATTCTCATTTAACACCTAAGCGTGCTCTTTCATCAAACTAGCTACCCTTCTATCTCTGGGTCTTAATGGTCACGACAATTTGTCGTGAGAACACATAAGTGCTCATACACCTCTGTTGAGGTATATACTAGAACATATCCTTTCCGAGATCCACCCGATAGAATAGAATAGAAAAGAAAGCCCAAGCTAGATATAATCCTACATATGTCTATGCGAATTGATCAGAATAAGGATTTAAGCATAAGCTCTCAATTAGGCCGCACGTGGTGCACATATATATGTCTATTCTACGCACAACTTATGCAGTCGAAACCAACAATCACATGCCAATATATTCAGGTGTAAATCTACAATTCTTCTGTCGATATCATGTAAATTACCAAAATCATCGCTAATGTCTTAGCAAGAATCATTAAGCATAAATATATCGAACCAAATCATATGGTGCCAACCAAAGAGATAAGACAGTCAATTTAAATAACAAATGGTTCCATTATAACCTTAGAGAAAATATTCAGTTTATAGCTATTGAATAACATACAAGTAGCAATAAAGACAACATTTATAGATTACAGAATCAGAGAAAATAAATAGATAAGAAGAAACTCTGTTAAGGCCCTTCAATCTCTAACTCTTCTGCTCGAATCAAGCTCTCCAGTCCGTGTAGCTCACTGCTCTTGATGCTCCAAAGAAACCCAAACTTCTCCCTAATCCAGCTAAACTATATTTACAAACATTTATCTAAGAGAAAGTAAGAGAAATTACAAAAGAAAATTAAACAAAATCCTAAGCTAAATACTAAGGAATATGATATGTGCTCTTCTCTCTCTATATATTCTATGTTATATGCGTTCTATTCTATTGCAAGCCTCCCTTCTTGCCTTATATCAGCCTCCCTTCCTTTTGTTAGGTCAAAAATCACTTCTCTCTGCTTTGGAGCATAGGAGGTGGCCCTTGTGGCTGACCACCAAGTCATAGTTAGCATTAGTCGTCACATTAAAATCGAGGATTACACGAGCTCACATTGCTGCATACGAGATTAATGTAAGCAATAGTGGCGCCGCGGCGTGAAGGTGATGTCAGCAAGGCCCATGTTGTGGCGTTGCAGCGCGGCCAATAAGCTTGGCATTGGCGCCACAGCGCAAGTGTGAAAATAATGACCATTTTGCCCTTTTAAAGTTGGAAAGGTACTGTACAGCCTTGCAATTCATCAGTTAAGCGCAATAACACTATATTTATATAAAACTACATAAAAACTATGAATTCAGGCAATTATTTAAGTCATAAAGTATCCGATTCGCGGATATAAATCTCACTCATCAGTTCCACCATTTCTGGATCTGGTACTACGTTTTCCAATACCACCACCTCATCAAGGTTACTTGCACTGTGAGTCTCTATTTCAGCTATTGACTTTGATATTGGCTCCTTCTTTACGATCTGAGGGTATCCTAATTCTTTTCCACCTGAAATCTACACACAAATTATCCTGATTAGCAAATAGTATATACACACAGCAAATAATAATTTTATAAAAGTTATCTTTTATTTTGTTTAACGATGAATTTTTTCAATTCATCTCCTTTTAAACTCTATATGACTTATTTGTATTTTCAATGTTTCCCTCTGTCCTAAGGTTATAGCCTAAGGTCTATCCCACCTATGGTTTCTAACCCTAAAGCTTTGATACCAACCTGTGACGCCCCCAAATTCAGGTACTTGAAACCCAAACTCGGTGCTTCACGATACCATTTCTATGAGCGGAATAATACAATAATAATAACAATAATATAGAAACCAAACTTAATTTACATATGCATCAAAGTCTACTCCCAGGTACGTGACCTTTAAGCATTCATTACATCATAGATAATAAGTATCATTGTCTTAATAAACTTTAACAATTACACAGGATATTATAAAATTCATTCGAACAGCTTTCCTTTCCCCTTGTTCTTGCCTGATCCTTCGGGTTGATCATACTTAGCTGAAAATATTTAAATTTAAAGCAAGAATGAGAATTTGATTGCCCAACAAGTAATAACAACAATAGATATTAACTGAAAGGATTAAATATTTTCTTTAAATGACACTTCTACAACGAATCAACAGTTGTGAAGTAAGCTGAACCAATAATAACAACATATCAATTCTATATCAAAATTTTGAAACTACATACTGACTATAACTAGAGTTTAGTCTACAGACTAAGAACATTGTTTTCTATTTTCTCATTTATTTATATAGAAAATATTAGGTTATTAAAGTTAAGACAGCCGAGAGATTGCAGAAGCCAAGGCAGAATCGTGGAGTATCGAGAAAGTTGCTTTAGAATCGTAGCCTGCTTTGGAAACCACACTCAGAATTGTAGATGTTAGGAATAAGCATGTGAATAATATTCCTATTTATGTATGATTTGATTATGATATAAATGAATGAATATGCAAGTATGCTTGTATTAAGAAAAGATGTAAAGTCCTTTGATAGATAATAGGAACATATGTACAAGGACTTCTTAGAATGAATTGATTAAATATGTTAGGTTGATCTTACATAAGCAAAATAGCTTTGTAAAGTCTTTAAAAAGAAATGATGTACAAGGACTATAAATATAGAAAGATCAAGCTTGTTAGGTTGATCTTATAATGTAAGAGATAGAAGCATGCGATCGTTAAACTACACCAAAATCGTAGTGATGCGAGAAGTCGAGGAAAACTCGAAAAGCAATCAAGGCGTAATCGTGGTCAAGTAAGATAGTAGATCTTAGAGTTCGTAGACTACCAGGAGAGACGAGGAAGGATCGTAGTGTGTCGAGAAGAACATCCTCGGAGCCATAGTCTGCTGAGGGTGTCATGATCAGAATCGTAGAGACAGCCTGTCTACGAGCTGACCGAGCATCTGCCAAAGCCAAGTCAAGAATCGTATACTACACTCGGAGTCGTAGAGTCTACTGATTACTTCAGAGGCAGAGATTGTAGTCGAGCAAGATCAGATGAAGATAACGAGCATAAAGACATAAATCGTAGAGTGTCAAGATCTGATCTCGGAGTCGTACTGTCTGCACAACCCAAGGCAGAATCGTAAAGTGTAGAACTAAGACTTCAACAAATGTGCTCACAATGCCAAGGCAGAATCGTAGAGCAAACACGATTCTCAACAAATGAGCACTCCCAGAATATCCAGACTAATGAAGTCTCTGGTCTGAGTTGCAAAGATACATTCCACCTAAGGGAAACTAGAGAGCACTCAACGAATGGTATCCAAGCTAACAGAAGATCTAAGCACCAACCAAATCAACATTCAGATTGAGTTGTGAAGCAATTCAAGATGAAGTCTTCCACAAGTTGATCAGAAGAAGACTTGATCAAAGTGGTGACTTCGGAAAAAATCGACAAAGTGCGATTCTTGTTAAATGAACAAAAGACAACGATCTTGGGGTCGACCAGGATCGTAGTGTTTGCCAAAGCAAAGAAGGAACTGATGAAGTGTACACAGAGATACTGGTTGGTTTTTAAAGAACAAGGCTAAAGTGATTAAGCATGGGTCAGTCCATTGATGATAAGTGAATGAGAGATCACAAGGAGAAAGCGAGCTAGGCATGCCACAAATATGAGGTGTCTTGCTAATCAGAAGAAGACCAGAATATGGAGTCAAGCTATCAGTTCTTAAGATCAGTCAAGACAAACAGAATTATTGAAGCACTGCACAAATAAAAAAAGAAGTGGTCTACATTGAAGATCCAATGAACACTCTTCAGGATCGTAGTATTGTCTCAATCGGTAGATGAACAACATTCAACATGACACTAAGATCAGGTCCAAGAACATAGGCATCAGAATTGTAGGGTTCTGTCATCTGAAGATTGAAGCATTGACAACGGTTTAATCCGAAGACTGATATTTGAACATTGCTAGTTGAGAGCATCGATGTAAAAGGACAATATCTGATGCTTTAATCGAGAAGTCAGAAAGAAAAAATAAAGAAGATTACCTGCCCGAGGCATCAATGTGACATCTCTGACAGGGTATGTAAAACAGTAGACTGCAGTGTCAGAAATATGAAAAAGGGGATGTCATGTCACATGAAGTAATTCAAATGACTTTCAACGGCTATATCCCAACGGGAAGATTGGGTAGGAATATAAATAAGACAAAGCTTCAAGGATCAAGAGTTGCTGAAGTTGCAGAATCGTTGAGTTGTTAGAATGCTATATTGTTGACTTTATGAGTTCCACCAGAGCTTTAGCAATGAACAAGTCTCGATGGCGGTGAGACTACAAAGGTGGAAGTAAAGCAACCTTGAAGAAGGACTCGAATGTAGGACTAAAAGCTTCACTCAACAAAGATGAGAATGCCATGCTTGAGATGGCAAATAAAATTTGAGAGCCGAGAAGGCCAAGAAGATAGCATTCAGAAAAGTGGCAAAGTACAAAGAAGATCAAGAAATCCACTCTACAGGTCACCATGAACCAAAAGCTGAGAAAGAACGGATCTGAATCATATCATCACGTAAAACATTCAAGAAGGGTTCGAGAATTGCTAAGTGCGACATTTAAGTCTACCAAAAGCTCAGAGACTTAGCAAATCCGGATGGTGATGGTGCACACGACATCGATTAAGATGAGCAGAAAAGAGTGAAGATCAGCTGCACCAAAGAAGATGTAGTCCAGACTCTAAGCAGAAAGTCAAGAGGACTACGTCAAGCTGCTAAGCACAAAAGATGTTCAAGCTTTAAAGACATCTTAGCAGCTTAGCACCACCACCAACAACAATAACTACAACAAGTAGCAGAGCTGAGGGTCCTTGTCGGAGGGACTAAATGAAGTTCCAAACTTCTTTGGGCTTGAAGGGTTCCTAGGAACTAGAGGAGTTCAAGTCTGCTTTGGGCTTGAAGAGTTCTTAGTGAACTAAAGTTCCAAGGCTGCTGGCCTTGAAGGAATCTTAGTGATTTAGGGTGTTGTCCTTCCTTAGTGGAAATCCTGCAAGTTGAAAGCAGAAGAGTGGATTAGGAGTTTGAGTCTCTGAACCACTTAAAATCCTTTGTGTCATTTACTTTATGTCAATTTCATTATGTACCTAACTGCTATAACTGTTATGTATGTATTAACTGTTTACAACTGAACTAACTCTATGAACAATGTATGTATGTTAATGATTATATCAATGAAAAGGATCTTTTACTTATTCCGCTGTGCTTGAAAAGATTCTTATGATTGTCATATGCTAAGTCATTAGCAACATAAAATAAATGAGAAAAGTATTTGAAAATTAAAAAGGATCTATTCAACGCCCCCTTCTAGATCTATTATGTGCCTACTGGGAACTAACAATTGGTATCAGAGCAGGTTCTCATGCTAGTTTCAAAAGCTAATCGCTTTGAGTCTGATCCTAGGCACAAACATTGTTCTAAATTTAGTTTAGTTGTAAGTTACTTGTAAATGCAGATGAGCTCACAAGTTTTAAATATTGTGTACAGGTAAATGTGTATATACACCTGAAGCTGCTCAGATTGGTCCATGTTCCTAAATGCCATAACAACAAGACCAATCCTTGCCCATAGTCAATCTTGTAGTCTGAAAAGCAGATATGGATGTTCAAGAGGCATCAACAACAAAGAGTCAAGTATCCACCAGACTAAAAGATGAAAAGGTCATATATGCTAAGAAGTACTCATTCAGAGAAGAGAGAAGAATCTCTCAAATCTAAATTTGGCCAACCAACAACTGGATGTGAATCTTGAGGACTCAAGGTTGTCAAAGAACTAAAGATGTCAAGATTCTCTGAGCCTACATCTTCAAGACTATGACTGGTTGATCAAAGGACAACTGGAGCAACAAGCTGTCAGAAGTAAAGGAAAAAGTATGCACATTAATGCCTAACCTCAGTATATCAAGATAAATGACTGTCAAGAAATTGACAAAATAAAATTCTGATTTCCTCATCAGTATAAATGTGTACATCATATTGCATCATCTTATGCACTATAACTGTATTCTATCAAGAGGCCATACTCTATCTAAAAAGGAGAAGATAGAAAGTACACTGAAGTTGGAAACTCAAATGCCAACAAACTTTCTCTCCATCCAAGTTTTAGGTTGAAGATAGCTACTTGAAAGAAGTTTGAAATAGGTCATAAGCATACCATGATTTAATCAATTTTAAGTGGAGAAATCTTTGCTGATAGGTTAGTATGTATGTACAAACCGATGTTCTAAGTTTTTGATAACACATAGAGTAAGATCTGTTCTATATGAGCATCTTAAAGATTCGTAGAAACTGATCACCTCTATGAATCAACCAGATACAAATAAGGGTTAGAGTTGATTCTCACTCTATGAACATTTAAACTATGTGAACATAACCAAGCAAATGATTAAACCATCAAAGAAAAAGAGTGTCTTGTTAAAATGGTTAATCTTATACACACTCATCATCATGCATCTTAAAATGTAATATCTAAATTGGATACATGCATGAATATAATTGGGGGTGATCAATATGATGAAAATTCAAACATATGAGGAACAGGGATTTTGAAGGCTAACCTGGCAGGACCCATTTAATCATGGGTACCAAAAATAGAAATTTATCTAACCTGCAAGTACTTGATCTATCTGACCACACTAAGAAATGCTGAAGCAGAAGACTTCAGTTAAAAAGGTTCAACCAACAGAAGGCTTAAGACATTTCAGAAGAATTTCTGACTAAATCTTTATTTGTCAAAGTTTGTCCTTGAAGACTTATTGAGCTAACATGAATAAAATTCACATGGTTGTTGATCTCTCTATATGGAAGCAGACAAATTCATGATAAGATGAAAAGGGTCTTACATGCTTAAACATACGAAGCATGTCATAGGAGAAGAATTCTCAAGCAAGTTCACATCAGAGGATCATCGAGCATTAACCATGAGGAACTCATTATGGAAGCAGAACTCCATAAGTACAAAATGACAAAGAAGACTACGTTCATAGTGATGTCAAATGATCATAGAGCAATCGGTCCTGAAGATATCTACTTCTATGATCCAAGGAGGTTAAATGATTGTGATGACTTCAGTCATAAGAAGATAGGCAAAGCTTCTTTCTGATACACATGAAGAAGAAGAACTCACACCTCTCTGAGAAGACAGTCTCAACTATGGGGGAGCAGTGATATGTTAAGGAACAACAGCACTAAAAGTATCAGAGAAACACTATGAAACAATATACCAGTTACAAAGTCCCAAAACTTTATGGCTGGCAAACCAAATGAAGATCCATAGTCAATAGGAACGTCTCAAAATGTATTACTGATAACCTTGTTAACCATCCAATTCAAAATCATGGAGCGCTTACGATCAAACATCTGATCGTAGTGTAAAAGCAAAAGGATACCACAATTACAGCCAAATGTCTAAAGTTAGTAGATGAACTTCCCAGTAGAAAAGGTCAAATGAGATATCAGTGCTAATCACTTCTAAGGTCTTTCATCTGGAAAGCGCCTCAGGGACAAACCTGACCCTTAGTTCACTCTAAGCGGTTGGCCCTTCCTGAGCTACCTTAACCCAGAATGAATGCTTAGTCTAGTTCATCTCAAGGACCAGGGCAGACAACGATCATGGAATAGATTCTGAAGTGAACTAAGCGATCGTGAAGACTGACCCTCAACGATCGAAGAGTAGGCTCGACGATCGCAGATCTTACCAGAGGATACACCTACCGGCTCATGGAGCTTCTGAAGAACTGAGACACATGCTCAACTACTCGGTTGTGTGGAGATATGATTGGAAAGATGCCCTGCAGACTCACCTCAGAAGTTTAGTAACCAAACTATTATGAGCTACATCAGTGGTTAAGCCATGCAATTTCAAAGATGAGGATCAGTGTCAAATCATTCACTGAAGCATCTCTCAGAAGAGGATCTTTGAGTCGATAAAGAAAATCGTAGAGTCCATAGCTACCTCAACAAACTACTCTACGTACTGAAATAGTCAACAGAAGAAAAGTCAAATCGAAGGGGGCGAAGCGATGGAGGACTTATAGATGATGACTTATCGGCGACTTCTACAACCATCCCACTAAGAAACATGGAAGGAGCGATTCTGAGAGGAAATTCAAATAATTGGCAGTTTCATATTAGCGGGCTCCTCAAAATCTGCAAACCTGTTAAATCTATACCTAAGGCTAAATAGAAAAAATTTCTGAATAAGTTATCAAAATTTATTGAACCTCTCTCTACCTCTCTTGTCCAAACCCTAAAACTCTCTTCAAAGCCTTAATCTATCAAACCTCAAGCTTCGCCCTGAGTATATTCAGATACCTCTCACTAGACACATGAAATTATATACCCACATACTTCAAACTATTCTAATGGCAGATTGGCAAGTACTCACTGGCATTCAGCTCAGAACCAAGACGTTTGAGAAATCCGAGAAGAAGTTCAGAGATATTCTTGAACTTGTGAAGAAGGCTGGATTCTCTGAATGTCTAGAGGCAAACACACGAATATATGGTGACCTGGTTAAGGAGTTTCACTCAAATGCAACCATAAATTCTGAAATCCTCTCCACCAAGGTTAAGGGTCAGATTCTGAAGCTAAATTCTTTTGACATCAATCAATGTTTAGGTCTTCTTGACCGAGATCTGAAAAGCCTGGAAGAGATCGACACTGAGAAAGCTAAGAAGATTATGCGGTACAAAAGAAACCCTAGTCTGAAGGACATGAAGAAAAAGGAGTTTCCTGAAGAATTCGAGTTCCTTGCTGAAATAGTGGGTAAATGTAACTTATGCAAAGACACTGCACATGATACTGTGATTGACCAACAACTGAAAATTATGTCTGCTATAGTTCTGAAGGAACACGTCAATTTTGGAGCTATTCTGCTTAATCAAATGTCTAAGTGGCTGGATAAATAAGAAAAGAAAAGGTTAACTGAAAAACCACTCACAAAGGTTTTTCATGGAAGGTTTTTAAGTATCATCTTGAAGAAAAAGTTGAAGAATAAAATCAAGGATAATGAGGGTGAAATTCTTAATGTCCATAAAATCATGTCTCCACAACTGTTTGTAAACTGGAAGAAAAATCCCAAGGAAAATAGGAGGCTGATGACAACAGGGAGCAACAGCAAGGTCTCCACAAAGAAGAGGAAGGCACAAGATGTGAAAAGCTATCAATCTGATGACTCTATACCGATGAAGCAACCACACCAAAGAAAGAAGAAGTTCGAACAGTGTGAAAGAAAATGGAGGCTCCACCAAAAGTCTCCACTAACATCGAGGAAGCGAGGAGAAAAAAAGGTTCAATGCGAAACCCCAAAGAGAAGGAGTAACAGATTACTCCAAGGGCCATCTGAGAAGAAAGAAAAGGTGATAAAGAAGTCAGTTCCAGTTCCCAAAGAAAGTCTATCTTCCAAGAATGAGAGTGTAGAGTCAGAAGATGAGAAGGGAAATGAAAGTCTCAAGATTGAGTCCCCAAAAAGCAAGTCTGGAAATGATAAAGAATATACAAGTCCTATGGCTAGTCCTCAGAGCATCCACTCTGCTACTGAAAGAAGGTTGCAAGTTAACAAAATTTCATTCCCTACTGAAAATGCTCCAACAAATTCACAAAATGACTCCAAAGATGTTGAGTCCGAAGAAGAAGAACACCTTATACTACTATTTTGAACATCAAGGAAGCATGCAGTAATTCGGAGGCTTGATTACGAAGAAGAAGAAAAGTCTGACTCTCCTATAGTTGAACCTCCAAGAAGAAGAAAGAGCAACAGACTGCTTTCTAAATCTTTCTCAAAAAGGACAGGAGAACACTCCACTACTGCCATTGATTTGAGTGATGATGAGTTTGAATCCACGAAAGAAGAAGCTGAAGAAGAAGATGGAGAGATGGAAAAAGATTCTAACTCTACAAACCAGGAATCAAAGGAACACACTGATGAGTCTGATGAAGGAAGTTTTCAAAGGACTAACTCCAGCCCCAAACAAAATGAAGATGGAAAAGACTCCTGCTCTGAAACAGAAGAGCTAGCAAATGAAAATGCGCTCAACAATCAGCTGGTGGCGCAGGACATTCCAAGAGTAAAGGAGTTTGCAATCAAGATGATCAAAGAACAACCTCACTACAAAATCTACCGACATGCTGAAAACCACTACATTCCCTACGATTGTAGAGTGGGGTCTGATGGCAAAAGGATCATGCCCAATGAGATGATCGTAGAGTCTTTTCACTCAACCATTGAAAATGATCAAGTTCAGTTTGAGAAGATTTCCTCTGCTCAAGCACAGTTGTATGATATTCCTTCATCCTCCATAAATGATTGGCACTCAACGATTTATCAGATTTTCACTACTTTTGAAAATCTGTTCAAGAATGGAAATCATGTAACTCATCTTACCTAATGGAACAACTAATGTCCAACATGGAGCAGCTTTCACAAGTGATTAATGACAAAAAGGGGGAGAAAAAGAGACATAGGAAGAAGCACTCAAGGAGGATCAAGGAGAAAAGAAGCAAAGAAGACAAGAAGGCTAAGAAGAAGGCAAAGAATAAGATAGCAGCTGCAGCTGCAGAATCATCATCTGAGGGGGAGACAGGGGATGATAATCCTATGAATAAAGAGTTTGAGGGGGAGCCAAATAAAGAAGAAGATCATAAGTCTGAGGGGAAGCAGAGAAAAGAAATGAAGTCACCATCGCAGGGGGAGCAGGAGCAAAAGGACCAAGCAGAAAAGTAGCTGATCAACAGATATTCTGGAAACACATATGAAGCCAAAAAGGTACATCTCTATCTAGTTAAGTATGTTCTAGATCCAAGATGTTAAGTGTCATAAGTTTATGTTATTCTATATTAATATCAATGACATTCATAATTATCTATTTTAGAAATACAGTTGCTCACTGTATATAAGATTCATTCATCCCATGCATATGCACTTAGTGTTTTTGTCATAATCAAATAGGGGGAGATTGTTAGGAATAAGCATGTGAATGATATTCCTATTTATGTTTGATTTGATTATGATATAAATGAATTAATATGCAAGTATGCTTGCATTAAGAAAAGTTGTAAAGTCCTTTTATAGATAATAGGAACATATGTACAAGGACTTAGAATGAATTGATTAAATATGTTAGAGTTGATCCTACATGGCGAAAGCGACTTTGTAAAGTCCTTAAAAGAAATGATGTACAAGGAATATAAATATAGAAAGATCAAGCTTGTTAGGTTGATCTTATAATGTAATAGATAGGCTTGTCTGATCGTCAAACACTACACCAAAATTGTAGTCTGCCGGGATAGTCAAGGAAAACTCAAGAACTATCAAGAAGCGAGATCGTAATCTGAAAGATAGTAGATCTCGAGTTTAAGTAGACTACCGGGAGAGCGAGGAAGGATCGTGGTGTGTGTCGAGAACAACATCCTCGAGCCATAGTCTGCTTGAGGGTGTCATGATCGAGAATCGTGAGAGGCGACTGTTCTGAACCCAAATGAGCATCTGCCGAAAGCAAGTCGAGAATCGTAGACTACACTCGAATCGTGAGAATCTTGATCACTTTAGAGGCAAAGATCGTAGTCGAGCAAGATTAGATGAAGACAACGAACATAAAGGCGTAAATCGTGAGAGTGTCGAGATCGATCTCGAAATTCGTGTGTCTGCACAACCCAAGGCAGAATCGTAGAGTGCAGAACTAAGGCTTCAACAAATATGCTCACAACGCCAAGGTAGAATCGTAGAGCAAACACGATTCTCAACAAATGAGAACTCCCAGAATATCCAAAGTAATGAAGTCTCTGGTCTGAGTTGCAAAGATACATTCCACCTAAGGGAAACTAGAGAGCACTCAACGAATGGCATGCAAGCTAACAGAAGATCTAAGCACCAACCCAATCAACATTCAGATTAAGTTGTGAAGCTATTCAAGATGAAGTCTTCCACAAGTTGATCGAAAAGAAGACTTCGATCAAAGTGGTGACTCGGAAAAAGTCGTGAAAGTGCGATTCTTTGTTAAATGAATAGAAGACAACGATTTTGGGATCAACTAGGATCGTAGTGTTTGCCAAAGCAAAGAAGGAACTGATGAAGTGTACACAGAGATAATGGTCGCTTTCTAAAGAACAAGGCTTTAGTGATTAAGCATGGGTTAGTCCATTGATGATAAGTGAATGGGAGATCACAAGGAGAAAGCGAGTTGGGCATGCCACAAATCTGAGGTGTCTTGCTAATTAGAAGAAGACCAAAACATGGAGTCAAGCTATCAGTTTTTAAGATCAGTCAAGACAAACAGAAGTATTGAAGCACTACACAAATGAAGAATGAAGTGGTCTACATTAAAGATCCAATGAACACTCTTCATGATCGTAGTGTTGTCTCAATCGGTAGATGAACAACATTCAACATTACACTACGATCAAGTCCAAGAACATAGGCATCAGAATCATAGAGTTCTATCATCTGAAGATTGAAGCATTGGCAACGATTCAATCTGAAGACTGATATTTGAACATTGCTAGTTGAGAGCATCGATGCAAAGGACAATCTCTGATGTTTTAATCGAGATGTCAGAAAGAAAAAATAAATAAGATTACCTGTCCGAGGCATCAAAGTGACATCTCTGACGGGGTAGGTGAAACAGTAGACTGCAGTGTCAGAAATATGAAAAAGGGGATGTCGTGTCACATCTGCAGTCTGAACCAAATAACTCGAGATCTGCAAAGTAATTCAAATGACTTTCAACGGCTATATCCCAACGGGAAGATTGGGTAGGAATAAAAATAAGCTAGAGCTTTAAGGATCAAGAGTTGTTGAAGTTGCAGAATCGTTGAGTTGTTAGAATGCTATATTGTTGACTCTATGAGTTCCACCAGAGCTAAACAGAATAAGTCTCAGTGACAGTGAGACTACAAAGGTGGGAGTAAAGAAACCTTGAAGAAGGACTCGAATAGACTAAAAGATTCACTCAACAAAGATGAGAATGCCACTGAAGATGGCAGCTAAGCTGAGAGCCAAGAAGGCCAAGAAGATAGCATTCAGAAAAGTGGAAGAGTACAAAGAAGATCAAGAGAGCCACTCCACAGATCACCATGAACCAAAAGCTGAAAAAGAACAGATGCAGAATCATGTCTGTAAAATATTTAAGAAGGGTTCAGGAATTGCTAAGTGCCAGAAGAAGTCTACCAAAAGCTCAAAGACTTAGCAAATCCAGATGGTGATGGTGCATAGCTGACATCAGATGAAGATGAGTAGAAAAGAGTGAAGATCAGTTGCACCAAAGAAGATGTAGTCTAGACTCTAAGTAGGATGCCAAGAGGACTACGCCAAGCTGCTAAGCACAAAAGATGTTCAAGCTTTAAAGACATCTTAGCAGCTCAGCACCACCAACAACAACAATAACAATAACTACAACAAGTAGCCAAGGCCTGAGGGGTCCTTGTCCAGAGGGACTAAATGAAGTTCCAAGGCTGTTGGCCTTGAAGGAATCTTAGTGATTCAGGGAGTTGCCCTTCCTTAGTGGAAGTCCTGCTAGTTGAAAGAAGAAGAGTGGATTAGGAGCTTGAGTCTCTGAACCACTTAAAATCCTTTGTGTCATTTACTTTATGTCAATTTCATTATGTACCTAACTGCTATAACTGTTATATATGTATTAACTGTTTAAAACTGAACTAACTCTACGAATAATGTATATATGTTCATGATTATATCAATGAAAGGGATCTTTTACTTATTCCGCTGTGCTTGAAAAGATTCTTATGATTGTCATATGCTAAGTCATTAGCAACATAAAATAAATGAGAAAAGTATTCAAAAAATAAAAAAGAATCTATTCAACCCCCCTTCTAGATCTATTATGTGCCTATTGGGAACTAACAATAGAGATGGTCCGAGCGCCTACCGAGCCAAGTTAAGAATCACAGGCAGCTCTCGAAATCGTAGAGTTTGAAAAACAAGCAAGTAGAGATTGTATTCTATCAGAGCTTAAGAGAAATTATAGTGTTCTCTTCGATCAAGGCTGAATTAAGCACGAGCATGACAAGACTCAACGATCGTGGCGTCTCTCCTGTCAGCATCAGAAGCACCGAGTCAAATCCATTTGATGAAGGATAAATTATAACAAATGAATAATGGCTTATAGATGTTGAGATTTCAGGAATCCCAGTGATCCAACACTCATCCTTAGTATGTATCGAAGAAACGTATAGAAGAAGCTAAGAAAAAGACTCCATGCTGCTGAAAACACCTTTTCAGGTGTTAGGTCAGATAGCAGTCTGTTGTGTCAATGGGTTAGACGGCTGAACAACAGATTTCCAAGAAGTCAACATCGGTGCTCAGAAATGTCTGATGCATTTAATGTTACAATGAATGTCTTCAACGGACACATTTCAAAGGTTCCTTTATAAGAAACTCAGACATAGATACAATAATCAAGCAAGTGCACAACAAAAGCTAAAAGAACACTCAACATTCAAACTCTATGATCTAGAAAGAAAAGCTTGCTCTGCTACTCAGTTTTTTCGAATGTATGCTTAATTGCAACTGAGTAGCACAACCCTAAAACTCAACTCTCATCAAGTGTATTCCAAGTCTGCTGAACTTGAAGAGTTCTAAGTGAACTAAGAAGTTCCAAGACTGCTGGTCTTGAAGAAATCTAAGTGATTCAAAAATTGTAAAAATATCCTTAGTGGATTTCCTACTCGAGGAGTAGAAGAGTGGACTAGGAGCCTTGAGTGCTTTGAACCACTTAAAATCACTATGTATTCTATATACCTGCTATAACTGCTATATCTATTATAACGACTTATTACCCATAATATCGGTTTATCTTAAAGGGGGACAAACAAATTATATATTCCGTTGTGGTTAATTCATTAACAAATCTGATAAGAATTTTGTAAAAGAAAATTTTTAAATATCTATTCAACCACCACTTCTAGATAACAATTGTGTCTCTAGGCCCTGACATATATATATATATATATATATATAAAGACTGAACTTATTATAAATGAAATTAAATTTCCTCTATTTATTATTTTGGAATAGTAAGGGTTGATTTGATTAATGTGGTTAGTTATGGGTAAAATCGTAAATATTTTAAATAAGCAGTGGTTATAAAATATTCATTGTTGTTGGAGAATATTTGTTTGGTCGTGGAATATTTTTACTTTACAGGAGAATATTAAATGCGACGGTAGCGACCTTATGTGGGCCCCATATGTGAGCGATTGGATGAAGAAAGCGATAAATATAAGTTGTTTATAAATAACTTGGCGTAGTTATTCACAGATTATCTTTGTTGAAATACTAAATTGGTTAAAACATAGTAGCACGCGGTATTGCACTCAATTATTGATTCTTACGTGAAAGGCACTACTCAATAATTGTTACGATGTAATTCTTATTCAATATTATATTTTATTGATTGATAATTGAT
>CM035156.1:150282615-150298365 GCA_020205615.1 Panax quinquefolius | reverse complement strand
AATCAAACCTTGGGATTGCTTATTAGAAGGCAATCAAAAGGATCTTGCGATATTTGAAAGGTACTTTGGACTACATGTTATGCTATGGAGGACCGGACCTACGATTAATTGGTTACTCCGATGCCAGTTGGGGAGGTAACCAGGGGATGCGTAAGTCGACCTCAGGATATGCATTCTTGTTACATGGTGGTGCCATCACTTGGTGTAGCAAGAAACAGACTTGCGTTGCTCTTTCTACGATGGAGTCGGAGTTTGTGGCTTGTACGTCAGCTGTTCAGAAAGCCATGTGGCTGAGGAGATTCTTCGAGGATCTTGGTGTCATCTCTCATGCTTCAGATCCTGTGACTGTTTACTGTGATAGCACGGTGACCCTAGATTACACTAAGGACCCCAAGTATCACGACGGTGACGAAGCACATCGACTCGAGGATGAACTTCATCGAGAGATATCATAGCAAATAATGAGGTGATATCGAGTACATACCCAATCGGTCTTACGGCGGTATGATCCTTCGATTTAAACCAATTCCTAAAGATGCCTTTTTTGTAGGCATGTTAGTTCATTAGAGCTTCAGTAGGATTTGATGTACTTTACATTATTCCTCAGATATCACTCATTATTTCGCTCAGATTAGAAATATTCATTGTTATTTCAAGATATTTATCATTTATGCTAAATTCATTTATTTCTACTGTGTTTGGTTATTTTAGCAAGATATGATAAATTTTAGATGTTCACACAGCTTTATTATGCATATTGGATATGTACACATTAAATATATGTCAATCAGTTGATTGGCTCACTCACACGAAAGCAATCACCTCTTGGCGCCAAAAGCGAAAAAGGTTGAGGCAGTTCATTTATTGGCACTTTGAGTAATGAAGTCATTGATGCTTTTGATAGCAATCAATGGCGCTTTTAAGAGTGAGCAAAATGAACATGATGTCATTGGCATGAGCCAAGATGAGGTTAACTTGGATTAACCAAATATAGTATGCCCCACCATCTATATTAACTTTGTCATCGATAAATGGGATATGAAATTTTAGGTTTAAGGCTTAGATAAGCGAGCAATCTGAAAAAATTCGAGTTAGAAGCGCTTATGAAGTTTAATCGAACTAAGATTCGCATGCAGACGACGACCATAGGACATATGCTCATGTAGATGAGATTGGCTGTCGTAACATGATAACCGGATACGAAGTTTCAAATATGGCGCTTAGATAAATGAGCAATTTGAAATCTTCTAAGGTCCGCACAATAAGGCTATAGAATAACATGTTGTGAGCGAGTTACATGTGCTTAGCGACCATGTAAAAGAGGTGAGAGAATGAATCCCTGCTTCCTCACCGTGTGAGTCTTGTATGACAAATTTTTGTTCCTACATCAAGTGCTCTTTGTGATCTTTGACTATACTGCAAAGACATGGATTAATGTTGCTACTTTGGTTTCGATTCCTAAGGTCAGGATTAATGAGACTATAAGGACCGATTCTGGGAAAGCAGTTGATTCATTTCTGAGTAATATTAGGGCAAAGGGAAGACAATTTGATTTCACCTCGTTATGCACTTATTGTCGACAACTATAGCGTTTTTGATAGCGATATAGTAATAAGTGAGATACGAAATGGACTTGGGCCCAAAGGTGGTTAAGTAAGGCTCTCTGAGGGGTTAGAGATACTTAACCTAGTGAAAATTCAAATGTGTCTTGGGAACTCTGAAATTCTAGGGAGATATTTTTTTGGGGACATTCTAGCGAATTTTTTTTTTTTTTTTTTGTAGTACCTCTTAAAAAATATATAATATTTATTTCAATTGAAATTTTTATAAAAAATAGTGTTTTAAGTATAATTTGGATATAAACAAAAAACAAGGTCTGTACAGTCTGTACAACCCTGTTTCTTGTATGTATCCAATTTACATTTAAAACACTGTTTTATACAAAAATTTCAGTTGAAATAAATACTATATATTTTTTAAGAGGTACTACAACAAAAAAAAAAAACCAAAAAAAAAAAAATGTCACTAGAATGTCTACAAAAAAATGTCCCCCTAGAATTACTCATTCCATTAAGATTTTTAAAGACTTTTAAAAATTTTAAAAGTTTGGTTGTATTCAATCAAGACATTTAAAAAATTTATAAAAGTTTAGTGGTATTCAATTACAACTTTTTTAATGTCTTTTAAAGTTAGGTGGTGTTGAATTAAGATTTTTACAAAGTCTATAAACGATTTTGGTATTCAAAAAGTCATAGACTTTTGATTTCTATTAAATGGTAGAGTTTGATGATCGTAGAAGAAGAATTATAACTATCAACCCATATCCAAAGTCCGTATCATCTCTAAAGATTTCTAAAGACTTCATATCTCATCTTAATAAGCTAAATAAATTTAAAATACAATTCACATGAATCCAATATTTCTAATTACTTCACATGAATCCAATATTTCTAATTACTTTATAATCTAGAATAATTAATATCATTTGTACCCACAAAAATAAAATATTTATTTTTTGTTTTTGTAATAACGACATAAAATTCAAAATTTTAAATTTTGAATTTATTTGTTATTTAATAATAAACACACGTTATTATTTCAAAAATAAAAATAAATACACAATATTTTATAATTTTATAATTTCATAAATTAACTTAATCAGAGTTAAATGAAGAAAAAAAAAAGAGAGAGGAAAGTAATTTATATAGAGAATACGTACTTTATAGTGATATATAGTTGTATAAAATATATAAGTTCTTCAAGCTTTTTTATCATCATTTTATTATATGTTACATTACTAAACTAAAAATTTATTAAAAAGAATATAAATAAAAAATATTTTTTTATTTAAAAATAACTTGTTATTTTAAAATATACATTAAACAAGTATATATTATTTTTATTTGTAAATTTTGATACTAAGACGAGGTAATATTCAAATATTTGAATGAAAATCGATATATATTGCAAATGTTTATATTAATTTTTAATTGATAGTTACGTAAATAAGTATTGATGACAACTTTTGTAGATGGGAATGAAAAATGTGAGACCCAGCATTTTATCAATAAAGATTTAAATTTTATTTAAATAATTTTTTATATTATGGTGTGAATTTAAGATAATATTATAGTCATGGTAGTATTTATAAATTTTGCAAAGTATGCAAGTGGTTATATTATATTCGATTGGCCGGGGAATATTCGGTTTAGCGAGGAATATTCGTATAACCAAGACAATCATTGGTGGACCCCACAATGTAATTATTGTTCGGATCGAGAAAATGACAAAAATATTTTATTGAAATAACTACGAAAGTTTTACCGGTAGTTCTTGTTGAACTACTTTCAGTAGTAAAGAAACAAAGAATGTCGTGTGGTTGCATACAAGAATATTACCGGTATTGATTATCGATGCTTTATGTGAGAAGTCACTCGGTTTGATTCCATTATCACGATTAATAATATGAATTATTATAGCGATAACGACGTTTTGTTTTATTCGTATTATTAAACGTAATAAAATGTAAACATCTTTTATATAAAATAATACTTTATTAAAGTTATTCTATAAATAGAATATATTATATTTTATTACGCATAGTATTGCATAAGTATTTTGCATAGTGTTTTGCATAAGATTGCATAAGTGTTTGCATAGTAAAATGTTTTATATAAATAGAATATATTATATTTTATTTAAAAGATTTTTCTTTAAATATGGACCGTCGATTAAAAGTAAATCAATGGACCGTTCATGGATTAATTCTTATGCATTCCATTTTCCTATAAATGAAGCTCATTCCTTCATTATTTTTCGATTTAATTCATTGAAACTCTGAGATAGAGAAATTATAAAAGAAAGAAATATAGAGAAAATTATAGAAAGAAGAAGAGTATTCTCGCTACTTCACTACTTCTATATTCAGGTTCTTTTTACTGTAAGGTGTTATTATTCTTCTTGAAGAGAACTTCGTTATTCCATTCACTATTATTCATTGGAATAACCGTAAAAGTGGCATACCCTATACATAACTCAGATCATGGCAGTACCCTATACTTGGTGAAATCCTTATGTTATTCCATTGCTTATTATTACATTGGAATAACTCGTGATACGCTGATTTTACCCTATACTTGGTGACATTCTTCTATTATTACATTGGAACATCCATGTCATGTGTTTTACACCCCACTGGTTCCGCTTTTTATTATTCTGTTGGAACATCCGTCGTGTGTTTTACAGGACTGGGTTCCGCTCTTTATCATTCTGTTGGAATATCCTATCGTGTGTTTTACACCGGATCCGGTTCCATCTTTATTATTACATTGGAACATCCCGCTTTGAATTTCACACGACCGGTTCCGTTATTATTATTCATTGGAATAACTCGTCTATCTGCGCAATACCGCATGCATGGTGATTTCTTTTGTTATTCCATTCTTTATTATACCCGGTAAGTTAAAACTTTGACTTTATACTCCATGAAATTAGTAGAATATCCTCGATATTTGCGTTTCATCCAAAGATCTTTTCATGGAAAATATTCTTCCGATCATTCTTGAATTTTACTCTTTAAACAAAGATCATGTCGACAATTTGGACGTTAATAATTCATGGATTAAATAATTCTTGAACTTGTTTTATTGAATTATTATGTCATTGTCATCATCCTCATGTTATATTATGTTATCTTTCGCTTACGTGCATAGATGAACTTAGTATGATTATGACCGAGGATCATTCGGTATAATCATGACTTGATATAAATGATGTGACTAAAGTCCTCGGTATTCTGTAATGCGATGATGGATAGTTTTTGGTATGATTATGACCAGGGGTGATTCGGTATAGTCATGACCATTGATAATTTGATGAAAATACTTGACCGTGGTACAGGGATGATTAGATGTGGTGGTTTATTTATTAAGCTGAGTCTCAGCGATAAAAATTGATGAAAACCTTTTAAAACCTAAAAGATAGTAGACTTTATTCTCTACTTGATTTTTTTAATGGATTCAGATATTCCGCTGCAGTTAAAGCTGGTTTATCTATTGTATTTTATCGGCTTAACACTTTGTTGAAGGCTAATGATAATTTATTCGCATTATCTTAGTCATAATATTTCTCATTGGGCTAGTTGAGCTCACCCTTTCTTTCACTTTTTTCTCTTGAGAAATGAGAACATAGTTGAGACGAGCCTCGAGAAGCGGAGTAATGGTCCGAGAGGATAGCATTAGTAGTCCTCACTATTCGTGAAATAGTGTGATAATAGTTGTAATGAGGACTCCTTTTGAGTTTGTATAATATCTAGTAGATAATATTTGTATTCAAACTCACGGTTTATGTCGATTATTATACCTACGCAGTTATATTAGTAAGTTGTATTTGAATTTATGTACCATGTAAGTGGCGACCCAAGATGGGTGGCGATACCTAATTTTGGGGGCGTCACAATTGGTATCAAAGCTTTAGGATATGATCCACGGCTAAGAGGTGAGAATAGTACTAGGAGGGAGAGACGGGAATACCTTCGCTAGAATGACCTACCTAAGTTTATGTGCTATTTTATTGGCTCACGTAATATAGGGATAATTTGTTACATGTCAATTAACCCTTGTTTTGTGACAAGTGTTTGAGAATGGCATCCGAAAATGCCGAGATAAGCAATGAAGCACATGAGAGTGTTGATTCATTTCAAACAAAAGGTAACGACATAAACAATACGATAATAATCATATTGGTGGCAACGGCTATCGTAACAATGATAACCATCGTGGGGGAAATTATCATGCTAAGAATGGTAACCACTTGATGGTAATCATGGCAAAGATAATAAGTGGAAATTGCAAGAAGAGAAGGTAATTTAGCTCAATTTTTTGTTGTGCACCAAAGTCAAGTCTATTTGGGACGGTGGCACCAAAGGTGGATATGGACAAAACAAAGTCGTTGGTTTTAGGAAGTGCATTTTCATGACTTCTCAAAAAAGTAGTAAACCGAACGGTTAGCACAGGTTAGTTAATTATAAATCATGAAGTCTATACCTTATAAGATACCGATTCTACCCATTATTTTATCTCTCTTGCTTGCGCTCAACGCTTAAATTTGACTCTAGGAGAAGTTAGACTTTGACTTATTGGTTGAAACTTCGTTAGTAGGAGCCTTCGTTACCGCTACTATTTTTAAATCTTGTTTGATTCAAATAAACACTTTCACGTTACCTGTCGATCTTATCTTTTTGAAAATACTTGCCTTTGATGTGATTTTAGGAATCAATTGGTTAACTACTCATCATGCTTTTTCGTAAGGTTGTTAGCTTTTATATTCATAACCAACCTGTTATACGAATTCAAAGTAACCAAACCCTAAAGTTAATCACTGTTATATCAAGCCATAAGTAAAGAGCCCCGAACCTTTCGTTGTCGACTTCCTTGTGTGGAATGCACCGAAGCCGGACTTTCTGTAGGCGACATCGTGAATGAAGATGGCAAGTTTATAGGTATCATTGTGAGGTGCCATCCAGGTTAAGGGATAGAAGTCACAGTTGGTATTAATGTGACGTACTATTCAAGTCTTGGACGAGAGTAATGCTTTTGAATGATATTTCTATCATTAATAAATTTCTTGACGTATTCTTGAAGATTTCTAGCCTACCCTAGAGCGTGAAATCGAATTTTGTATTGAATTCAAAGATAAAAAACCCATTTCTTAAACTCTCAAATATTTCTTCAACTAAAAGGATCTGTTTATGAGGATTATGATGAAAGTCATAATAAAAGCATTGGACTAATAAAAATCATGGGTATATGAAGTATTAGTAAGTTTTATGATGAGTTATGTTGGTTATTATGTGAAAACATGAAAGTTTCTTAGAAATCACAAAGAGTTGAAAATCAGATTTTGGTGAAAAACGTAACATGAAATTCAATAGACCATATCTCCTATTATATTTTGAATTTTTGAATGTGGTCAAGTCCTAGAGTTAGATCTATGAGTTACCTAACTAATCCAAGTGGAATTACTGGAAAAGGTGTTGTAGATTTTTGTGTGGACTGATTTTAGCAAAGGAGTACAAAGCTGCAAAAACCGAAAAAAGCTTCTGCCATGATTTTAGAGAGGCTATTTCGGCTACTTAAATTATGAGAAAAATTCTGGCCTTTTGGGACATGAAGTTATATGGTATAAAGTACCTCCTGTCCAAAAATGAGCTCATTCTGACTTAAAATGAGCAAGTTATGACTATTTCAATATTTAGGTTTTTCCGATTTAAAAACGCTATAACCGGAGTTCTATAACTCCGATGACCATGAAATTTAAACTAGAAGCTCACGTTAACATGTGTAAGGTCCTGCCAAGATTTGGAAATTTTTGGAGTTAAACTTGAGGTAGCTAATTTCTTAAGGAATTAATTAGAAATTGATTTTTAAAAAATAGTAAATGAATTTTAAAAATTCCGAGAAAAATATATTTTCATTATGGGACTATATTATGCTAAATCCCAGAAAAGAAATATTTTTGGGACTGATTTGGTATTTTTCATGAAAATAGTTTAGTTACGAACATATGAGTTAAATATGTTATGTGAAGTAACAAAGTTGAAAATAGGATTTTATGGCTAGAGAATCCTATATGAGTATACATATTTTTTGATGAGGATTTAATAATTGGTGATGATATTTTATGAGTATGACATTTTGAATGATTAAATGCATTATATGGTAAAAGCGTAAACAATTGAGATAAATTGTTTATAAATTTAAGAAGTGATTAAAATATTGTTATAATATTAATGATATTAGATTATTAAGTGATTGATAACATGGGGATATTCTTGAATCCTGGATAAATTATATTATAAATGTTTAATATTTATCCTTTATCTCATTTGATTGATTCTTTATATCATTATCCTCACGCTTATATTATATTGAAAGTCATCGTGGTTCAGTAGTGCATAGATGGACTTGGTATGATTATGACTGTGGATTGTAGTATAATCATAACCAGTAATTGAAAACACAATTATCTTTGGTCAGTAGTGCATGGATAATTTATGGTCGTGATACTAATGAATACACAATTATCTTTGGTAGTAGTGCATGGATAATTTGTGGTCGTGATACTAATGAATACACAATTATCTTTGTCAGTAGTGCATGGATAATTTATGGTCGTGATATTAATGAATACACAATTATCTTTGGCCGTAGTGCATGGATAATTTGTGGTCGTGATATTAATGAATACACAATTATCTTTGGTAGTAGTGCATGGATAATTTGTGATCGTGATATTAATGAATACACAATTATCTTTGGCCGTAGTGCATGGATAATTTGTGGTCGTGATACTTAATGAATACACAATTATCTTTTGGTAGTAGTGCATGGATAATTTGTGGTCGTGATACTAATGAATACACGATTATCTTTGGCAGTAGTGCATGGATAATTCGTGGTCGTGATACTTAATGAATATCCTCGGCCCGTAGTGCGGGGATGATTCGATGATATGGATTAATTATTGAAATGAGTCTCAAAGAATGAAATATTAATTCATGGATGTGGTAAAAGTCATCTTTCGTCAGAAAAGTGCATTGATAGACTTGGTATGATTATGACCACGGATTATTCGGTAAGATAATCACGACAGTAATTGAAAACACGAATATCCTTAGCCAAGATGGTAAATGGATAATTCATGGTTGTGATACTATTAAGCTAAGTCTCAGTATTATTGGTTTTTACGCTTATATATCTTTGGCTCAGAAAGTAAAAAGATGAATTGTTAATAAATATCTTTGGCACGTAGTGCAAAGATGAATTGTTAATGAATATCTTTGGTAGGATTGCAAAGATAAACTTAATATTTTCAACGATAAAGGTATTCAAGGTATCCTCACCTCTTTATCATATCAGTATCGCACTCTAATTTCGAGGGCTTAAATTCCATAAGGAGGGAGATTGTGAGACCCCAGATTTTATCAATAAAGATTTAAATTTTGTTGAAATAATTTTTTATATTATGGTGTGAATTTAAGATAATATTATAGTTGTGGGTAGTATTTATAAATTTTGCAAAGTATGCAGTGGTGGTTTTATATTATATTCGATTGGTCTGGGAATATTGGTTTAGCAGGAATATTCGTGCATAACCAAGACAATCATTGGTGGACCCCACAATGTAATTATTCATCGGATTGAGAAAATGACAAAATATTTTATTAAAATAACGGCGGAAGTTTTACTGTGGTTATTGTTGAACTACTCTCGGTAGTAAAAGTACAAGAATACGTGTGGTTGCATAAAGCACACTGTATTGATTATTGATGCTTATGTGAGAAGTCACCGGTTTGATTCCATTATTGTCGATTAATAATATGAATTATTATAGCGATAATGACGTTTTGTTTTATTCGTATTATTAAACGTAATAAAATGTAAACATCTTTTTATATAAAATAGAATACTTTATTAAAGTTATTCTATTAATAATATATTATATTTTATTATGCATAGTGTTGCATAGTATTTTGCATAGTGTTTTGCATAGTATTGCATAAGTGTTTGCATAGTAAAATGTTTTTATATAAATAGAATATATTATATTTTATTTAAAAGATTTTTTCTTTAAATATGGACCGTCGATTAAAGTAAATCAATCTGGACCTGTTCATGGATTAATTACTACGCATTCCATTTTCCTATAAATAAGCTCATTCCTTCATTATTTTTTCCCATTTAATTCATCAAAACTCAGAGAGAGAAATTATAGAAAGAAGTTTATAGAGAGAAAATTATAGAAAGAAGAAGAGTATTCTCGCTACTTCACTACTTCTATATTAGATTTCTTTTACGTAGAAGGGGTGTTATTCTTTCTTCTTGAAGAGAACTTCGTTATTCCATTCACTATTATTCTGGTTGAATAACTCCGTAAAAGTGCATACCCTATACATAACTCAGATACGCAGATACCCTATACTTGGTGAAATCCTTATGTTATTCCATCGCTTATTATTACATTGGAATAACTCAGTATACGCGATTTACCCTATACTTGGTGACATTCTTTCTATTATTCCGTTGGAACATCCATGCTCGTGTGTTTTACAATCAACCCGGTTCCGCTTTTTATTATTCTGTTGGAACATCTCATTCGTGTGTTTTACACCAGGACCGGTTAAAATCTTTTTATCATTCTCGTTGGAATATCCTATCATGTGTTTTACACCGGATCCGGTTCCATCTTTATTATTCTCGTTGGAACATCCCGCTTGATTGTGAATTTCACGACCTAGTTCCTTTATTATTATTCTGTTGGAATAAACTCGTCATGCAAGCACCGCATGCATGGTGATTTCTTTTGTTATTCCATTCTTTATTATACCCAAATAAGTTAAAACTTTGACTTCTATACTCCATGAAATTAGTAGAATATCCTTGATATTTGCGTTTCATCCAAAGATCTTTTCATGGAAATATTCTTCCGATCATTCTTGAATTTTACTCTACAAAACAAAGATTGTCGACAATTTGGACGTTAATAATTCATGGATTAAATAATTCTTGAACTTGTTTTATTGAATTATTATGTCATTGTCATCATCCTCATGTTATATTATGTTATCTTTGGCTTACGTATACATAGATGAACTTAGTATGATTATGACACAGGATCATTCTAAGTATAATCACGACTTGATATAAATGATGTGACTAAAGTCCTCGGTGGTCTGTGAATGCAATGATGGATAGTTTTTGGTATGATTATGACCAGGGGTGATTCGGTATAGTCATTGACCATTGATAATTTGATGAAAATACTGACCGTGGTACATGCAGGGATGATTAGAAGTGGTGGTTTATTTATTGTCGAGTCTCAAATGATAAAATTGATGAAAACCTTTTAAAACCTAAAGAGATAGTAGATTTTATTCTCTACTTGATTTTTTTAATGGATTCGATATTCACCGCAGCTTAAACCGGGTTGTCTATTGTATTTTATCGGTTTAACACTTTGTTGAAGGCTAATGATAATTTATTCGCATTATCTTAGTCATAATATTTCATCTGGGCTAGTTGAGCTCACTTTTTTTCTTTCACCGTTCTCTGTGAAATGAGAACATACCGACGAGACGAGTCGGGAACGGAGTAATGGTCCGCAGGAGGATAGATTAGTAGTCCTCACTATTCGTGAAATAGTGTGATAATAGTTGTAATGAGGACTCCTTTTGAGTTTGTATAATATCTAGTAGATAATATTTGTATTCAAACTCACGGTTTATGTCGATTGCATACCTACGCTTATATTAGTAAGTTGTATTTGAATTTATGTACCATGTAAGTGGCGACCCAAGATGGGTGACGATACCTAATTTTGGGGCGCCACAAAAAACAATAATTCTAAATAAGCGTGACGATATGCATAAAGTATATATAGCTCAATGAAAAGTGAGCTTAATTTTGTATCAAGGCCTCATAGCTTCTAAAGTTTTATTGGTATCTCGAGTATCCAAATGTATTATGAAATGAGTAGAATAATATGAATGCTTTCAATATATATAAAATCTCATGCCACAATAATATAATGAGATTTACTCTAGTTCATGAAAAAAGAGGGAGATGTTGTACACATGGGCTAATTAACAATTAATATAAGTTTCAAGATATATTAGAAGTATACAAAAGTCTAACACAGTCTTCATAAAAAGTTTATAAAAGTCTATTACTTATTTCATAGAGTCTATAAAAGTCATTTTAAAAAAGTCTTTGAAAGTCATTAAAATCCCACAAATTCTATAAAAGTATGTCACTTAAAAAAATCTTTAAAAATCTTAATTGAATACACCCCCTTTAATTATAAACATACAAGAGATCTGATGGGTTTAATTAATATTGACAAAATTATAGTACTAGTAGTTTGATAGGGCCGGTTGCCTTTGATTTCTCCTAGTCTTAGATCACTCTTTATTGCGAGTGGGTAGCATGTAATGAATTTTATGAAAAATTTACTTTATAATTAATACAAACACGTAGGTTATTCCGCCACTGTAAGTTAACTTAACATGAAATTTATTTAATGCTAACTGGATCCCTCATTATCACATCTCTATGGTCTAACTACAATGCTCTGTTCACATTGTTTGAGATTATTAATGTAGGGCGAGCTACGTGATGGGCTAAAGGGGTGGGTCATGGCCGTGTGATTTTTTTGCCAAATATTTAGTACATATATAACTCAAATGAGTTATGCCCTTTCCTGAGCCCCCAATCCATTGCCGCCACCCGCCTTCTTCTTCCTTTCCTTCTTCTTCCTACCACTTTCTTCTTCTTTCTTTCTTCTTTCCGTGAAATAGTTTTTTTTTTTTAATCTTACATGTAACGACGCCGCCCGCTTCCGCTCTCAATTTCGATTTATTGGATCCTGGAGGTACTGTTTAATGATTTAATCCATGGGCGATTCTTGACGAGAGGTGGTTACATGATGTGGGTCTGAGGTAAAATTATATTTCCTTTATATGTGATCAGATTTATCATTTATGGGTTTTTGTTTCATTTTTGTTTTGGGGTTAATATATATGATATAATGATACTCTGGTCAAGTTTCTGTCTTTGGGTTTAGAGAAATAATATTTTTGTTGCCCTGAAATAATTGGGGTTATGCATTCTCCTTTTATCTAGTAGCTCACTATATTGTTTATCGAGGATGGATATGTCTTTGATTGATCAAGATATCGTTATAGTTTCCTTATCTAGTTGGATTCTCCTTGTTTGACACTTTGAAAGAAAAAAAATTATGACTTTCCTTGTTGATGATAAGAATTCTTGGAGTTTTAGTATGTTATGTGGTCACTTATAATTTAGAAGGCATCTTTCTGCAGAAGAGAAACAAAGGCTCGAGTGTTCATGACACCAAGTAAAGTAGAAACTATGCAAATTTTAATTGATATGTATGGTGCAACTATTTCAATATTTAACTGTAATTTCTGAATTTTTAGGTTTTGGGGATTTTCAATTTGAATAAGTCACAATGGAAAGTCAAGGAAGCAAGAGAGGAAAAACTTTGTTTTCTTTCTTTAAACCAAAAGAAGTGCATCAACTAATGAAGGGTATTTTCCATCTAATGTTGAACCCCTTTCCATATCTCGAAGAGTTGAAATTGATTTTAGTACTCTTGAACGGGATCCTGGGATTCGGATCCCGGGATTCGGATCCCTATATGGCAACATCCCGTTAATCAACGAGATGAAATTAAGAAAGCTTATATCAAAATGGGTCCGTATCAACCTAAGTTGGCAGAGTACCTAAGGACTAAATCAGGGTCACAAAATCGAAAATTTCAATATTCGTTGTTTGAATCCTTTCCTTGGTTAGAGTACTCTCCATCAAAGGATGCAGCATTTTGTTTTCCATGCTTTGTTTTTCAAAATAAGGTGTCTCTCCATCCTGCATTCATTACTGAAGGGTTTAACAGTTGGAAGAGGGTTAATGATGGAATTAGATGTGCACTTTTGATGCATGTGGGAGGTCCTACTTCACCACATAGGAATGCAGTGAAATGTGTTGAAGACTTAATGAAAGTAACTGGACATATTGACAAAGTGTTGAATACACAAACTCTAGAAGAAGTTCAGAAGAATCGGTTGCGACTTACGGCAACAATTGAGAGTATAAAGTGGTTGAGCTTGCAAGCTTGTGCATTTAGAGGTCATGATGAATCTCCAACTTCTAGCAATCGTGGTAATTTTATAGAGATGATAAGACTTATGGGCCGATTGAACGTTAACATTGGTGATGTAGTCTTAGAGAAAGCTCCAAAAAATGCTCAATATACTTCACCCACTATTTAGAAAGAAATTTTGCATATTATTGCAAACAAAGTTAGAAGAAAAATTTGTGAAGAAGTTGGAGATGCAAAGTTATGTATTTTGGTTGATGAAGCCAAAGATGCATCAAATAAAGAGCAGATGGCTATTGTTTTGAGATTTGTTGACAACCATGGTTTCTTACGAGAGCGTTATTTTGAGATTGTGCATGTTTTAGACACTACTGCTTCAACATTGAAGAAAGAAATATCTAATGTCCTCGCTCGAGCTAATTTGTATATCCTTAATACGCGAGGTCAAGTGGTATGATGGTGTTAGTAATATATGCGGTGCTTGGAAGCGGACTTCAAGCTCTATTTCTTAAAGATTGTCCATACGCATATATTATATACATTGCTTTGCTCACAGATCACAATTAGCATTAGTTGCAGACTTCTTCAAAAGAGATTTTGTTTGGCAATTTTTTTTCGAAAAGTAACAACCATTATCAATCTCATTGGTGCTTCTCCCCAACCAGTATAATCGAGTTACATTCGCTTTCAAGATATTGAAATTGCACGTATGGTAGCTTCCCAGTGAACGTGATCTTTGGTAGAGGCCTTAATCAGATTGGTAATCTACATCGGAGTGGAACTACTCGGTGGACCTCTCATTTTGATTCTATTTGCAGCTTAATTGATATGTATGGTGCAACTATTTCAGTGCTTGAAAGTATTATTGAAGAAGGATCCTCTAACTCTATGCGTGGAGAAGCTGGTGGTTGTTTGATTATAATGAGGTCTTTTGATTTTATTTTCACTCTATATATGATGCATAAAATTATGGGGATTATCGATTTGCTTTAGTAGAGCTTTGCAAAGACAAATCTCTTGACATTGTAAATGCCATGGATCTAGTCTCAACTACTAAAGCACTACTTCACACTTTGAGAGAAGAGGGATTTGATCATCTCCTTGAGCATGTTCAATCAGTTTGGACACAAAATGACATTGACATACTAGATATGAATGCTTCATTCAAAAAGGCTACCGGTCGTTCATGCCAACAAAAAGAATCGATGACAGTTTGCCAACACTATCATTTTGATGTGTTTAATTCAGCAATAGATTTTCAGCAGGAAGAGTTGAATTCCAGATTTAGTGATGAAGTAGTGGAACTCCTTATACTTAGCTCAGCTTTAGAACCGAAGGACAACTTTAAATCATTCAAAGTTGATGATATTTGCAAGCTTGCTGAGAAATTTTATCCAGAAGATTTCAGTGAGCAAGAAATGCATTATTTGAGATGTCAACTAAATCATTATAAAATTGATGTGCTCCATCATCAGAGCTTTCAAAATATGTCTACCATCACCGAATCAGGTCGCGGATTAGTTGAAACAAATAAGTTGCGGACTTATAATTTGATTGATAGATTGATTCGTCTTGTTTTGACTCCACCGCTTCCACGTACCATTTACGTAAAGCAGCATTTTCAGCTATGAAACATGTTAAAACTGCTCTTCGCAATAAAATGGAAGAGGAGTTTTTAGCAGATTCTATGATGATTTACATTGAACGAGAGCTTCTTGAAGATATCAATTCAGATTCCATAATAGACAAATTCTATTCTACAAAACATAGAACGATGCAGCTTAAATAGTGTGTTTTATTTTTATTTTTCCTTGCATGTTATGTACCTTTGAACCTTACTACTATGTATGATTTTGAATTTGTGATTGATCTTGGTGGGACAATTTTTTGTAGATATAATTGGTACTTGGTTGCCCAGTAGAAATTTAATTCCTGGCTCCGCCCTTGATTAACAGTAGGATTAATTAACTTGATTAATGTTAGGTTTGTAATATTCAAGAACGCAATCAAATTGCAAAAATAAGCGAAAACGTGTAAAATCAGAGTTTAAAAAAAATTTACAAACCATATACC